>JAWPHD010012526.1:0-75266 GCA_037043455.1 Cyrtodaria siliqua | reverse complement strand
TCAAGCTCACAATGACAATTATTTTGGTACGCAACACACCGCTATCCCAAGATGTATTCACATACCAAGTTTGTTATCTCTAAGTGATACAGTATTAAAAATACGGTCCAGACAAGCACTTTCTATGACAGAGGTCAAGGTCAAGGTCAGTGACCTTACTTTGGTACGCGACACACCGCTATCCCAAGATGTATCCACATACCAAGTTTGGTATCTCGTGTTATAGTATTGAAAATATGGCCCGGACAAGCATTTTCTATGACAGAGGTCACATGTCAAAGTCAAGGTCACAGTGACCTTATTTTGGTACGCGACACACCGCTATCCCAAGATATCCACATATCAAGTTTGGTATCTCTAAGTGTTATAGTATAGAAAATACGGTCACGACAAGTATTTTCTGACAGAGGTCACAGGTCAAGGTCAAGGCGACAATGACCTTATTTTGGTATGAAACAAGAGGGCCAAAATGGCCCTAAATCGATCACCTGAGTACTGGCACAGTATAGAACTTCTTCGAAATCTCATGGCCATATACAATCAGTGCAAGTTTGGTTAAGATTGTTCAAGAAATATGGCTTCTATTGTGTTAACAACATTGATATAGACACTGACAAAGTTTGGTAAAGATCAAATAAAAAATAGGGTCATGGTCACTTGCACATTTGCTTTGTCACGTTGGAATGTACCACCCAAGATACAACTATAAGCAAAGTCTGAAAAGTCTAGTGTATACAGTTTGTGAGAAAATGACCGAAATGCAAAACTTGAATGTTGACGCCTTCGTCGCCGCTGCCTGAAAAGCAACACCTCTTTTTTTTTCTTCGAAAAGGTGAGACAAAAAGCATTACTTCTTTTATAACAGATTATACAAAAGTTTTTAAGATGTTTTTAATTTAACCACAATCTTATTTAAATATAAGATTTCCGTTTAAAGCTATTTTTCCCTCTCTTTTTTTTTTCTTGTTAATATGTTATGTCAATAGTGAAGGTTCAATTTAAAACTACTTTTGTTCAATAGCAATAACCACAAAATATCACCATCACATGATGGAAGCTCTTTCTCAACATATCTCCTACTGTAGGAGGTAAATGATCTCAGGACTTTGTCAATGGATCTTTCAAGTTCAATCTGCTATAAAAAAAGAAATCCAACTATAAAATGGCAAAAATATATAAAGAAAACTTGAGAACAATGCAGGGCAAGTAATTAGTTTAACATCAGTATAGCTTGTTGGCTAGTAAAAAACAAAATATTTTCCTGAAAAGAAACAGGTCATATGCCATAATGGGCAATAACTAGTAAAGATAGAGTAACTTACAATGTTTAAACCGTCTCACAATTATTTAAAAGCCTTTCATGATACAATGATTTTAATTTATTCAATGTAACATAAATAGGTAACAATAATGAAACTAATAATTAACTGCTTCATTATCATGGTTCATATAGAATTATCATTATGAAATTTAAGGACTTTTTGAGGACTTTTAAGGCCCTAATAACCCATTTTTAAGGCCCAGTTTAACTCATAACAATGCGATGCTTGGGGTGGATGGACCTGCTATTTGTGGTGGGGCCGGGTCATTTAAATGTCAAAACGTCGACACTTTTCATTTCCACTGCATCTGTTTGTGAAGAAATTACCTAAAGTTGGGGACTCGAGAGTTTCCGATTTAAATACATGTCTTTCGCTTTTAGCATGAGATTTAATCGCGCTTTCCCCCATTTTACCTAACTCTATCGACTTGCGACAACATCCGCAGTACGCTTTGTGCTCATCTCCCCTGACTTCACTCAACCACTTCTGGTTAAACAAGCAAATTCGATGAATTGATATCCCCCGCCGAATGATGTATTATCCTCGAGTGGAAGAAATGTGTTCGGATTTTTTTTTAATTAGTATAAATCCTGACCTTGAGCCTTCATAAATTCAAATATCTACTAGATAGTATTTTTAAAATTCATCACCATAGTAGATTTGAAAAAAAGATGTACCATTTTAAGGCATTGACTTTTATAGTGGGACTAAAGGGCTGGACTGAGTGTAATATTAGCAGATGTGTATAATATAGTAATAAATGTAATATAAAGAAATGGAGAATTGTATATCAATGATTACTTTTTAATTACCTTGCCATGTGATATTTATCAATCTGATCATTTCATCTCATTACTATGGCTACTATCAGATGATCTTGTTATTTCAGGGGAGGGATGTATTTGGCTCAAGGTTGGCTAGCTTTAAAATAAATCAAACTTTTATTAATATAAACACTCAAACCAAGTGTGACATGTGACCCAGGGATAGAGCCAAATTTTCCCAGTACAGTCAATTTCGGTTATTAGCATAGCCGATTTGTCAAGAAAATATATGCGATTAACCGGAGTATTCGAATAACCGAAACTGAACATTTTGTACATTTAGTGGTGCACGTTTCTACTTTCGTTTTAGTGTTCTGTTAATACTTACATAGAAACTCCATAAAAGCGAGTTAATTCTATGTAAGATGTTTGATAGGATTATTATTGTGAGGATTATTATTGTGCATATCCATTTTGTATTTACCGTTATTTGATAGATTTTACGCAATATTTATGCATATTTGCTTTCTTTCAACCTGCATCGCTTTGCTATTGTTTGTGAATTACACAGTCATGATAATAACACAAAAGCTTATTTTATTTTTCATTTATTAAGTAACCTCTATGAGCTACTCAATGTCATATGCATCTCTACCGACACTTGCAAACTGAGAGCAGTAAATAATTAAAAACACATTGCTTTACAGTGGGTACAAACTTATTATTAAATCGTGTATGCTTATTGGTGAGTGATCGTCATGGTGTGGAAGCTTTACGGAAACCGCACAAAATGGCAAACTCTCTCGGCAAGCCAATTAGCATAATCTGCCACGGGCTTATCTCTGTGACCGCGTCAATCAATTAACAGTTGCAAAATACAGGTAAATTTGACTTTCAGTATGCAATTAGCCAGATATTCGTTATGCAATTATCCGGAATGTGACAAAAACCTATGCGATTATACGGGGTTTTTTTACATGCAAAAGAATACAAATGGTTTTGTGTTTCAAAACTTTATGCCATTAACCGAAATATGCAATAAACGGATATGCGATTAAACGGAATCGACTGTATCACCATTTGAACAAACTTGGTAGAGGACCATAAGCTGAGTGTAAATACAAAATAGTAAACTGTTGGCTCCTGTAGTTTCAGAGATAAAGATTTTTTTAAATTTTCCCTGGGGTGGGGCCAAATTTGACCCCAAGGTCACCTTTCAAAGAAACTTGATAGAGGACCATAAGCTGATGTAAATGTAAATACAAAATATTAAACCTTTGACTCTTGTAGTTTCAGAGAAGAAGATTTTTTAAAGTTTTTCCCTATATATAAGTCTATGTAAAACTGCAACCCGTGGGGTGGGCCAAATTTGACCCCAGGGTCACCATTTGAACAAAACTGGTAGAGGATCCATAAGCTGATAATAAATAAAAAAATATTAAACACTTATCTCTTGTAGTTTCAGAGAAGATGTTTGAAGTTCTTCCCTATAACTCTATGTAAAACTGATCCAACAAGGGCCCCTAAGCTCCCAATTAAAGAAAAATGAACCCATGAACCAAGGTTTCTTATGAGAAAAAAAAATGTAAAAAAGAAATAATTAAAGATGAAACAATTCAAAAACATTTTTAGAAAAATTTAACTCTTGAACCAAGGTTTGTCATGAAACAAGAGGTCAATGACCTTGAAGCTCTACTGATTGATTTTGATTTCAGGAAGTAGTCGCTACACACTTGTTTTTTGAAAAATTATTTTTAGCCGTGGCGGCCATCTAGAATTTCCGGCCGACCTGAAATTTTGCTAGGATCAATTAGACATCAAGAGCAACATTCCTGTGAAGTTTCATGAAAATCCGTCAAGTAGTTTCAGAGGAGTAGTCGCTACAAGTTTTCATTATATAACTCTATGTAAACAAAGATGGCCACTGGCAGCCATGTTTAACGTCGAATCAAAATAATGTTTGACTCTGATAACCAACATGTCATGCTGATCATTTTACAAAAAGTTCCATATCAATATCACTTATAGTTTTCAAGATGTAGTCGCTACAAACTTCTTTTTAAAAATCTATTTTTAGCTGTGGTGGCCATCTTGAATTTCTGGCCGATCTGAAATTTTGCTAGGATCAATTAGACATTAAGAGCAACATTCCTGTAAAGTGTCATGAAAATCCGCCAAGTAGTTTCAAAGGAGTAGTCGCTACAAGTTTTTACTATATAACTATGTAAACAAAGATGGCCGCTGGCAGCAATGTTTAACGTTGAATCAAAACAATTTTTGACAAGGACCAACATCATGTCATGCTGATCATTTTAGAAAAAGTCCCATATCAATATCACTTATAGTTTTCAAGAAGAAGTCGCTACAAACTTGTATTTTGAAAATTTATTTTTAGTCGTGGCGGCCATCTTGAATTTCCGGCCGACCTAAAACTTTGCTAGGATCAATTAGACATCAAAGGCAACATTCCTGTGAAGTTTCATGAAAATCCGTCAAGTAGTTTCAGAGGAGTAGTCGCTACAAGTTTTCATTATATAATTCTATGTAAACAAAGATGGCCGCTGGCAGCCATGTTTAACGTTGAATCAAAACGATTTTTGACAAGGACCAACATCATGTCATGCTGATCATTTTAGAAAAAGTCTCATATCAATATCACTTATAGTTTTCAAGAAGTAGTCGCTACAAACTTGTTTTTTAAAAATCTATTTTTAGATTTGGCGGCCATCTTGGATTTCACATCAACATGAATTTTTGCTAGGATCAACTAGACTTCATGGGCAACATTTCTGTAAAGTTTCATGAAAATCCATTCAGTAGTTTCAGAGGAGTTGTCGCTACAAAAAAAAGTTTACGGACAGACAGACAGACGGACAGACGGACGCCGCACCACGGCATAAGCTCTGCTGATCTCTGATCAGTAGAGCTAAAAAAGGAAATAATTATAAAAAATAAAAATATGCCTCCTGTGAGATTTGAACCGACCTGAATAATTCAAGGGGACATTTATCAATTTAAGGGCAACAATTCTGGCGTTACTAGAAATAAATTTGCTGTGTCACATTCCACTATTGGGATAAACATTATAATCAAGTTTAATGAAAATGAAACAAGCGGTTATCAAGATATGGCTGTGGACGGACAGAATTAAGCCATTTTTATCAATTAAAGGGCAATAACTCCGGCGTTACTAGGACAATTCCAAAATAAATTTGCCGTGTCACATCCCACTATTAGGGTTAACATTATATTGAAGTTTAATGAAAATCAAACAAGCGGTTATCAAGATATGGCTGTGGACAGACAGAATTAAGCAATTTTTAGCAATTAAAGGGCAACAACTCCGGTGTTACTCGGGCGATTCCGAAAAAAAATAGTCGCGTGTCATCCCACTATCAGGATAAACATTATTACCAAGTGTAATGAAAATCCAACCTACAGTTATGAAGATATGGCTCTGGACGGACGGACGGAAGGACGGACAACGCCAAATTAATATCCCTCCGCCTCCGCCTTCGGCGGGGGATAACAAGTGATAAACATTTGCTAGGCATGATTTTTCAATGAGTGGGTGTCATGAATATTTTGATAAGAGAAAAAAAAACAAGTGTAACAGCAACAGTGATTGGTTTGTAGAAATACGATATCCAATGAAAACAGCCGATTCATATAACCGGATATAGCGGTAACCATGATAGACTGAGATATAGAACAGGTGCACGAATATTATTTTATTACCGGCAATGATTAAAATATCGCCGATTTTTATTTATCTTTTGCCAATTTTTTTTTAAACTAAATCCGATATTATTCCTCTTGTACAATTAATCGACTGATTATGAAATTCAAGGACCTTTAATCATATTTTTCAGAATTTAAGAACTTTTTAAAGCTGGAGTTGATTTAAGGACTTTTAAAGGCCACTTCTGAAATTTAAGGACTTTTTAAGGCTGTGCGAACATTGATTATGAATTACAAAATAAAAGCAAGACACTGAACATACTAAACTGGTTCCAGGATTTGGTGGCTTAGTTACTGGCTGGACATCAGTAAATGAGTGTTCAGCTCTTGAATGTCGTCGACAAATATGATCCAGAAGAAAATCTTCCCTGCTGCAAACCACTGGACAGTTGGAGCATGGGAACTGAAAAACATGTTATAAACTACTATTTTACAAAAATATAAATACAGGGATGAAGTTTAACATGTTTGGACTAGGAGCCAGCCAGCTTCAGAATTAGTAGCCCATAGTGTCGCATGACACTTTATTCAGGGAGCAAGTATACTTATGTATATGTATACTTACTAAATGCTTTATTAATATTATACCAATCTTTGGAAGGAAACTTGGTAACAACTTTAGAGACTGATAAAGATCTTTTTAATCAATAGAATTATTTTAAAACAAAGAAAAAATCAAACAAACAAATCTTTCATTCCCCAACACAGTTAGTGTCTACTCGCAAGAGTCAAACTCAGTATTCAGTGTTGTTAATTGAGCAAAATTAAATTCCATGATCCTTCTTTCCTTAAGAAAAGCACAAAGTGCCAGACAGAAAAATAAGAATAGTTATTTATTAAATTATAAATAGTATTTTTTAATGAGTTTTGTTATAAATAAACATAAATAGAATACGTAAATTATTGTAACAAAATATTAAAAAAATGATATTATTAAATTAATGTTTTATTTTGTTATAAATAAATATACTAAGATATAGTTTTAAAATTCATATATGATACCTTTCTTTTTTTCTTTTTTTTTTTGAGCCGTCTTTTGACGACCTGTTTAATCTCCCCGTCAAAAGGTGAAGCAAGGGTTGGGGAGGACCATCCCTTGCCACACCTTACAAAATTTTACAGCATGTAATATTCATTTACTAAACACATACATATATATTTACAATTCAGCATCATAAAATGATATGATACTTTTCTATCAACATGAATTTTCTGCCATATTATTGACGATTTCTAAAAGCGCCGCATTTTATTAATCAAAAGCGCCGCATTATAGACTAGAACCAATTTGATGGCATGGCCGTCGTAAAATACCCACGTTTTATTCACACAGGTCACTTCACCCCCGCCCACCACCCCCCACCCCATTCAAATGATTTATTTTGAGAAATATTTTTTAAACAAATTTACCCCGTTACCCTCCACCCACACCCTCCAACACCAACCCCAGGGAATATGTTGGAGTTTTAAATAATAAATAATTTGACAAGCTGTGTATCTCTTTATTAGAAGACTATTATACCAATTAATGTGCAAAAGTATGAAACAAGAGCTGTCATAGGACAGCGTAGCTCAACTATTTTGAATTTTCAGAGAAGAAGAAATGATACACTCGGCATACCATCAGAAAAAAAATGTGAACAAATGGGCAAGCTGGATGTGTCAAGAAGGAAAACATTGGAATTTTCATTAAATCAAGGGCCACAATTTTTCGGTAATGACACGGAGGTAATTTCATAATAACCCTTTCAAAGGATACATAATGGAAATTTTATAAGTTGAAAATTTGAAGAAAATATGTTAAAGTATATGTAAATGCATTTGACCTTTGACCCCTTTGTGACCTTGACCTTTCATCCAATGATGTTGAACTCAATATATACGATCATAGTCCCATTTATAATAGAGAATGTAAGTCTGACGATGACTGGATAATTTTTTTTATTTACATGTTAACACATAAATGCAATTTGTGACCATGACCTTTGACCTATTGACCCAGCGTTTTTTTTTCACCATTTTGGGAATGGGTCCGTGGCCGGTCAAATTGGGAAAAAACACGCGATTTTTCTCAAAATTGGGAAAAAAATCGCGTTTTTTCTCAGAATTGGGAAAAACGTTGTTTTTTTTTATTTGTGAAATATTACATATTTATTGATGATTTACATAATAAAATATTTTCACAACTGTAATGTTTCAAGTTTTTATTGTACTTAATTTCCCTGTTTTTGTTGTCCCTGAAAATGTTAACAATGCTGTTAAGTTCATTGTCATTTAGGGTTGCACAGATTCTCTGCATATTCTCATGACCGAGGAAAGAGTTTCCTGGCCCAGACGATTTCTGTTATTCGTCCTTTATTTAGTATTAACCCATCGCTCACTGAGGCGCTTGTTACATAGTAGAATATACTAGTGGTAAAGCGTTTAGATAACATACAAGCGGTAAAGCGTTTCCGCAACGCATAAACAACATGGCGTCGTCCTCGGGTGACGAGGTTGTGTTTTGCGTTTCAATTTACACAGCAAAGCAGAAGAAACGTACAACCCTGGTAAAAAACTTTATTAAGAAGATTAATCTAAAACAGAACTGGGAAGATCTATTACATCTGTGTATTGAGAATGTCCCAGGAGAAAAATTGACGGAAAAACAACTTCGATTTGGGAATTTTTAGTTGGAAATTGGGAAAAATGGTCAATTTTTCAATTGGGAATGGGGCCGTTTATCGGACCCATTTATATAAGGTAAAAAAACGCTGAGACCCCATAAGATCCTTCTAACAATTGATCTAAAAATATCAAATTATTTGTAAAGTTTGAAATAGGTCCACAAAGGTGGGGAAGAAACCTAGGGTCTACGCTGGTTGGATGGTTGTATCCATCTGTTAATGCCCAGTAAGTGTAAAATATGGTTATAGGGTAGGTATCTCAATGGTGTACAAGTTATGACCCAGGGGCTATGTCACCAGGGGTGGGGAAGGAGTCCAGGGTCTTATGCTGGTTGGATGGTAGTATCCATCTGTTCATGCCCAGTAAGTGTATATATAGTTATAGGGTAGGGATCTTAACGGTTTCCAAATTATGACCCAGAGGCTATGTCCCAGTGTTGGGGTCTATTCTGGTTGAGTGGTTGTATCCGTCTGTTCATGCCCAGTAACTGTATATATGGATATAGGGTAGGGATCTCAATGGTTTCCAAGTTTGACGGAAGGGCTATGTCCTCAGGGGTGGGGGAGGAGCCCGGGGTCTATGCTGATTGGGTGGTTATATCCATCTGTTCATGCCCAGTAAGTGTATATAGGTTATAGGGTGGGGATCTCAACGGTTTACAAGTTATGACCCAGGGGCTATGTCATCAGGGGTGGGGAAGGAGTCCGGGGTCTATTCTGGTTGGGTGGTTGTATCCATCTGTTCAAGCCCAGTAAGTGTATATATGGTTATAGGGTGGGGATCTCAATGGTTTCCACGTTATGACCGAGGAGCTATGTCCCCAGGGGTGGGGAAGGAGATCGGGGTCAATGCTGCTTGGGTGGTTATATCTGTCTGTTCATGGCCAGTAAGTGTTTATATGGTTATAGGGTGGGGATTTCAATGGTTTCCCAAGTCATGACCGAGGGACTTTGTTCCCTGGGGTGGGGAAGCAACCCGGTGTCTATGCTGGTTGGATGGTTATATCCGTCTGTTCATGTCCAGTAAGTGTATATGTGGTTACAGGGTGGGGATCTCAACGGTTACTAAGTTATGACTCAGGGGGTCCACCCACACCCTCATGTTTCACCTCTTGTGACCCCTGGGGCGGGTCCAATTCTGAACCCAGGGTCACCATTTGAGCAAATTGGTAGAGGACTACTAGATGATGCTACATACAAAATATCTAAGCTGCAGCCCTTTTTGTTTCGGAGAAGATTTTGAAGTGTTTTTCCTATATACTTCTATGTAAAATTGATATTTTTTACCAATTCAGGGGCCATAATTTTGTCAAAATGAATGGAAGAGTTATGGGGATTGTTGGATAAGGTACAGAATTTGATGTGAACATTAGTTTAAAATTTTAATGCAATAGCTTCAGTAGTTCTGAAGTTATAAATCTATTGCACAAAAACTTTAAGGTAAAGACAAGACAATCAAAGGGCCATAACTTTGTCAAAATGAAAAGAAGAGTTTCGGGGATTGTTGGATAAGGTGCAGAATTTGATGGGAAACGTTAGTATAAAGTTTTAATGCAATAGCTTCAATAGTATTGAGTTATAAATCTATTGACTTTAAGGTGAAGCTGGGGAGGCCAACGCCGACGCCGTGGTGAGTAGGATAGCTCCCACTATTCTTCAAATAGTCGAGCTAAAAATGACACCGTAATTGCATTATTAGTGTATTTGATGCCCCTTCCTACAGGCCCAACTATAACATTGGAGGAAACAAATGTATACAGTGTAATCCCATCATCATGTTTCATTTGAGACATATAAAAAAATATAAAAATATCCAAATCCCCCCCACTCCACACCCAACACATACACCCCGGGCAGATGGTCCGAGTTTGATATAATAAAATCATTTAATATGTTGCTTATCTTTTATAGACGTTTAAATACACCAAAGTTATGTGCAAAAATATGGAAAAATGACAGTGTAATTGAATTTTTATTGCATTTGACCTTTTCACCCCACTGAGGGACCCTTGGTGCAGAGCCATCATCATGTTTCATTTGAGACATAATTACAAAAAAATAAAAAAATCCCACCCATCCTGAGCCCCAGGGCAGACGTTCAAGTTTGCGAAATATAAAAATCATTTGATATGTTGTTTATCTTTTATTGACGATTATATATACCAAGTTATGTAAAAAAAATATGAAACAAGAGGTCATTGACCTTTAAGCTCTACTGAAAAGTTTTTGATAGCTAGATCAATATTCCTGTGAAGTTTCATAAAAATTATTTTACTATATAACTCTATGTAACCAAAGTTGGCCGTGGCAGCCATGTTTAATGTCAAATCCAAATAATTTTCAACAGGGACCAACACATGCTGGTCATTTTACAGGGGACGAAATATATTTTACTGTTGGACAAGTGGCACTGACATGTTAATCGTCCTGCTCTGATTGTAAAAGTTCACAAGTCAAAGCAGTCGGATACCATCATTTAACACTATTATATATAAATAAAACAAAGGGAAACATCATAATGTGTTGTTTCTTTCTTTATATAAATCAATGAAAATTATGAAACTTCGACCAGTATTATAGATGACTATATTCATATTCTATAGTTCACTACAGGCTGATCATGGCCATTACAGGTACTCTGGTATGGTATATATTTTCCCCATTTTCCTTTGAAAAATGTCCATCTTAAAAAACAAAAACATTTTTTATTAGAAAATGTTAAACTTCAATACAGGAAAACAGCATACTTTTTACAATTCCCTTTCCTGAAGGCCCTGGCCACAGTCACCTAAAAGCTGACTAGTGCCCTTAAACATTTCCCCTTTGAAAGCTGACTATTGCCCTTAAACATTTCCCCCATGAAAGTGTTATTGTATAACATCAAATACCATCATAACGTTCGCGCTCCGTGAAATTAGAATGGGTGTCGCATTTTAGAATGTCCCAAAACGGAAATGCGTCAATTTCCCAATATCCAGTTGACTTAAATTGCAATACATGTATATCGCTGAATAAACAGAATTGCGACTATTTACTTTTAATCGCTTAATAAACTATGTAAGAAATATTTTCTTTGGGTTTTTTTCTACTGAAATGTTATCGTCCTCTCGGACGGCCGATTCATGGGTTTCACGAGCGGACGAGTGGAATTTTCGTGCCCTGTTTTAGAACAAGTCCCATATCAAATATCACTTTGAAAACCTCATGTCATGCTGTTCATTTTAGAAAAAATCCCATATCAATATCACTTATAGTTTTCAACAAGTAGTCGCTACAAACTTGTTTTTTAAAAAGATTATTTTTAGCTGTAGCTGCCAACTTGAATTTCTGGCCGACCTGAATTGTTGCTAGTATCAACTAGACATCAAGAGCAACATTTCTGTCAAGTTTCATGAAAATCCTTCAAGTAGTTCAGAGGAGTAATCGCCACAAGTTTTTCCTATATAACTCTATGTAAACAAAAATGGCAGCTGGCGGCCATGTTTGACTTCCAATCAAAATTAACGTTGGTTAGGACCAACTACTTGTCGTGCCAGTCATTTTGGTAAGTTCCAAATCAATATCACCTATGGTTTTTGAGAAGTCGTCGCTATAAAATTACATTTTTAAAATCTATTTTTATCCGTCGCGGCCATCTTGAATTTCCGGCCCATCTGAATTTTTGCTAGGATCAACTAGATATCAAGAGCAACATTCCTGTCAAGTTACATGAAATTCCATCAAGTAGTTTCAGAGGATTAGTCGCCACAAGATTTTCCTATATAACTCTATGTAAACAAAAATGGCAGCTGGCGGCCATGTTTGACTTCCAATCAAAATTAACTTTGGTTAGGACCAACTACTTGTCGTGCCAGTCATTTTGGTAGAAGTTCCAAATCAATATCACCTATGGTTTTTGAGAAGTCGTCGCCATAAAATTACATTTTTAAAATCTATTTTTATCCGTCGCGGCCATCTTGAATTTCCGGCCCATCTGAATTTTTGCTAGGATCAACAAGATATCAAGAGCAACATTCCTGTCAAGTTACATGAAATTCCATCAAGTAGTTTCAGAGGATTAGTCGCCACAAGATTTTCCTATATAACTCTATGTAAACAAAAATGGCAGCTGGCGGCCATGTTTGACTTCCAATCAAAATTAACTTTGGTTAGGACCAACTACTTGTCGTGCCAGTCATTTTGGTAGAAGTTCCAAATCAATATCACCTATGGTTTTTGAGAAGTCGTCGCCATAAAATTACATTTTTAAAATCTATTTTTATCCGTCGCGGCCATCTTGAATTTCCGGCCCATCTGAATTTTTGCTAGGATCAACTAGATATCAAGAGCAACATTCCTGTCAAGTAACATGAAATTCCATCAAGTAGTTTCAGAGGATTAGTCGCCACAAGATTTTCCTATATAACTCTATGTAAACAAAGATGGCTGCTGGTGGCCATGTTTGACATCCAATCAAAATTAACTTTGGTTAGATAAAGGTTCCAAATCAATATCAGTTGCCACAAAATTGGTTAGGTAAATGTTCCAAATCAATATTAGTCGACACAAAATCGCATTTTTAAAATCTATTTTCAGCCATGGTGGCCATCTTGAATTTCCGTCCGACCTGTATTTTTGCTAGGATCAACTAGACATCAAGAGCAACATTTCTGTAAACAGACGAATGGACGCCGCACCACGGCATAAAAATGACTGTAATTGAATTTTTAGTTTATTTGACCTTTTGACCCCCCCACCACCCCCGAGGGCCCCTCTGCTCGGAGCCAAAAATAATAGTGCTCTTGTAAACCATTATCATATGGTGATGTCATACCCTAAGTTTGGTTGAATTCCGTTCAGCAGTTTAGGAAGATTTTATGGGAAACCGTACATCGCCACATCTTGAACATTGTCTTGATTTCACAGTGAAAATAAGAGTCAACAAACTGTCGTAAAAACAAAAGTTTGTTTTATTATTTAGTTCAGGGTTTGTCTATTTATTTCAGCCAAAAGAACTTACAGTATTACCGTTTTTATTGGGACAGGATAAATTAATTACAATAATTAGCGTCCCAAACAATACTTTTTCAAAAAAAAAAATTTTTTTTAGTGTCCCGCAATCTGTTTCCCTGCAATATAAACATTCACGCATACAATCCTTGTGATCTTGATTTTGTTTGTATCAGAATTAAAGATATTGAAGTTTTACAAAAGTAATGAGTTTCTACAGGTCGAACACTTTGTTAATATTTTTTTAATTGATTTGACGGAAAAATGGTAGCTTTGCATCAGATATTCTTAAAATTAAAAAAATACATCCTACAACATCACATGAAAAAGGAATTTAACCTACACTGCTTTTATAGTGGACTACAGGAAAATATGTACTAGAAAATTGGTGGGGTACAATATATTTAATAGTTAACAAGTATTCTGCTTATCACACAATAGCTGATATAATTGTGTGCCTTCAAAAAAAATATTATTGTTTGGCCAATGAAATATTTCAGTAAAACATAGATTTATAAATTCTAATAGGAACTTCAAACTATAATATATTTCAAACAAAAAATTACAAACGATATGATTTTAATTGTAAACCTCTTTTCTGCTCCTGGGAATACTACAGTTGACAGGGTGAGATAACTTCTGCTCTTCGTATCTCTGGGGTAGTCCACATCGCTTTTTTTATGGGAAAAAAAATGCATTGAAGATGATAATCATTAGATACTTATTAAAATATTAAAACTTACTGCAACCACATCAAATACTTGAATTAATAATTCAAATATGAGAACAGACAATTTGAAAGCTATTTGTTGATTAGGCCTTTGACACCCAAAAGAAAACAATATTTTATTTACCAAATAAGAACCATGTATATTGCAGGCAGGAATTGAAACTGCTACACCACTCCCTATGGACCATATCTTTTGATGCCCAGGTTCTGCAAAAATAGTTTATGATTTAAATCTATAGGTAGATTCACAGCCTCACAGGTATGAACAATATTATGGCTGATTACAGTTTATTAAGGGCTATTGGTCAGCCATCTTTGAAAAGAAAATCCAAAATGGATGGTGTATGGTTAATTGAAATTTCATGGAACATTGTCAATGATATAATAGATGACAGTAATTCAACACTATTGATGTGAACATAATATCAGAAACAATATTTATTTGGCAGAAATAGTGCCCTTTATATTCGAAAAGTTTAGTGCAATTTTACTCCAAGATGTTTTGTTTTTTTATGCTAAATAAACTTGTCCATAGAATTGTCCATTTATCTAAAAATGACACACGAAACATCTTGGGAGTAAAATTGCACTAAACTTTTCGAATATAAAGCAGTCTGCGAAATTAGCGGCTGTCCGATTGTCCGGGACAACTAATTTACAAACAGGACAACCACGTGTTCCCACTTTGGTTGTCCGATCGGACAACCAAAATTTCTGAAAGCGCAAAACTATTTGTCAATCAAAATAAGTATAAAAGTCGAACAGGAAACACGATTTCGGCTTTTTCATTATGTTGAGAAAATTACTGTGTCACCGGTTTAAACGCTACGAGGTATTGATCAATTAATTGTATCCCTCTGTGGAAGGTCACAACACGTCACGACCTCGTTTTTGATCGGATTTTGCCGAATTCTTTATTTTGTATAGAGCAACCAATCGGAACTGCCTCGTCGGATTCCGTCACTCGGGAATCCACATTTACCAGTACGAAAATTGGCGAAAGTTCCGATTGATAGAGCAACGGAAAATTACAATTATACACGATCGGTTCGTGAATTATTCCATCCAATGAGAATAAAATAAACATCATCAATATGCTAATTTAATTAATTCGCTAAAAACGTGTTTCCGGTTGTCACAAAATGTCAATATTGCGTGATGTGACGGGTGCCATTCCTGGTAAACCAGTGAAAGAGTCCAAACAAGAGACAAGTAAGCGTTACGAAGCCAAAAGGGACAGACTTTTTGTTTCTTCTTGGCAAGCTGGTCGAGAGTGGCTTAAATGTACCGAAGATGGTAAAATGCAGTGCCCTTGGTGCACAGACAGAATCCGGATTAATCACTGATGGTTCCTTTGTAAAGGAGTGTTCTAGCATGCGGATTGACACTATAAAAAAACATGAAGAGTCAAAAATCATGATGACTCTAATGATGACTGTGACTTATCAGAGAAAGACATAGACAATCTTCTTTCTTTGTATACAAAAGAATAAATAATGAATAAATATTGTGAAGACATCATGTTTTGCTTTGTTTACATATATCATTAGAGTAATAAAGCCTTCAGGTTTTAAAAGAAACATATCGGGCAACCACTTTTCCTTTCGGGCAACCATTTTTTGCTGAAATGGTTGCCCGAAGGACAATTAAATCCAAAAGTTAATTTCACAGACTGTAAAGGGCACTATAAATATTGTTTCTGATATTATGTTCACATCAATAGTTTTGCATTAATGTCATCTATTATATCATTGACAATGTTCATGCCTATAATATGCATTTGGATGAAAATTCAATTAATCATACCCCGTCCATTTTGGATTGTTTTCTTCAAAGATGGCTGACCAATAGCCCTTAAGTGGATTCTGCACCTATGTTTTTCATAAGCAGATGAACGACCTAAATGCAGATTTCAATCATTATATTTATATAATTGTTTATACTGTATGTTTATACTGTATAAATTACTCACATTTTGATTATGTCATTACATTTTTAGATTTAGTTAGAAATTTGTTTCACATGGTTTATGCATTGTTGAACCGGTGACATTTAATACTAATTTACGCTTTTTTAATTCCAGACAATGTTGAGTCAAATAAACAAAACAAGCATGTCAAACCAATTAACTTAAGATATTTACTATATAAATATAGACATACACATTTATAAATGTATTATCATTCTTTTAGAATCAAGAGGAAGAAGTAAACTTTTGAATGCTAAAACACTCAATGAATCATGGCATAATTCAGATTTACTTTCAAATTTTCAATTTCTTTTGCTTACAATTTGAACAGTCAAATGACAGATAATTTACAGACTTATGGGATTAACATGGTGAATTTGTGTTTTAAACAACTTTTATGTGGTTGACTGCTTTATTTCAAATTAAATCTCCGTGCAAACGACAAACATCATGTCATGCTGATCATTTTAGAAAAAGTCCCATATCAATATCACTTATAGTTTTCAACAAGTAGTCGCTACAAACTTGTTTTTTGAAAATCCATTTTTAGCCGTGGCGGCCATCTTGAATTTCCGCTGACCTGAAGTTTTGCTAGTATCAATTGGACTTCAAGAGCAACATTCTTTTGAAGTTTCATGAAAATCCGTCAAGTAGTTTCAGAGGAGTAGTCGCTACAAGTTTTCATTATATAACTCTATGTAAACAAAGATAGCCGCTGGCAGCCATGTTTAACGTCGGATCAAAATAATTTTTGACAAGGATCAACATCATGTCATACTGATCATTTTAGGAAAAGACGCATATCAATATCACTTATAGTTTTCAAGATCACTTATAGTTTTCAAGAAGTAGTCGTTACAAACTTGTTTTTTGAAAATTTATTTTTAGCCGTGGCGGCCATCTTGAATTTCCGGCCGAGCTGAAATTTTGCTAGGATCAATAAAACATCAAGAGCAACATTCCTGTGAAGTTTCATGAAAATCCGTTAAGTAGTTTCAGAGGAGTAGTTGCTACAAGCTTTTATTATATAACTCTTATGTAAACAAAGATGGCCGCTGGCAGCCATGTCTAACATTGAATCAAAACGATTTTCGACAAGGACCAACATCATGTCATGCTGATCATTTTAGGAAAAGTCCCATATCAATACCACTTAAGAGTTTTCAAGAAGTAGTCGCTACAAACTTGTTTTTTAAAAATCTATTTTTAGATTTGGTGGCCATCTTGGATTTCACATCAACTACAATTGTGATATAAACCTGTTTGTGTCACAAATGTCCTGAAAATGACAGTATTTGCAAGGGTTTTGTTATACACAATTAAAATCATGCCAGATCCATTTCAACCAAACAAACCATACATAAATAGGGTGGAGATATCGAAGTACTGGCGTTATGTTGAATTTCTTAACATTTGCTTCTTTCTTATCAGATACTATTCTATTTAAACCTTTTATTTTTAACAAATATGCGTTACAATACCTTATTGCCATTTTACCCTATTATCAATATTTTTTTGTTAACAATATATTAATAATAATTAGCGTACACTGTATCAGCTCACCTGCAACAGCTACATTTAAATTATTAAATAAAAGGAAAATAAAGCATAAGGTATGTTGGTGTGTTTGAATGGTGTTTTAAGCCATTTTTCAGCACATTTTAGGCTATATACGACAGTGAAATTTGTTCATGTTGGAGGTAGACCACACCTTTATTCATGGGTCGAACAAGTACTATACACCTCCCGCCATCCGTGAGAATCTACACTTTCATAAACATTAGCAACTCAATTTATTAATCCTGTTTCTATACACCTCCCGCCATCCGTGAGAATCTACACTTTCATAAACATTAGCAACTCAATTTATTAATCCTGTTTCTATACACCTCCCGCCATCCGTGAGAATCTACACTTTCATAAACATTAGCAACTCAATTTATTAATCCTGTATCATTTTTACTTTTAAAACTGCTTTAATACATATAATTAAACATTTGAAATAATACATAAACACAATTTTCTTTAAAATATTCAAATAATTAATATTAATGAAGGCAATATGCAAGTTATGTAGAAAAGACAGGTAGTTGCAAGTTTTTAACAAATCTAGATTGCCATGTGTCCCTTTAATGGCTGATGAATACAGCATCCATATGGAGGAGAGGATACATAGGCTTATTCCAATTAGACAACTCTGATTAATAAACAGCTTCTAAGCGTCTCCGTAGCCGAATGGTTAACGACGTTGCGTTGTAAACCTTCGCCTCTCACCGCTGCGGGTTCGAATCCCACTGACAGCTCGACTTGTGAGTAAGTGCCGATTCTTACGGATGGCGGGAGGTGTACAGTACTGGTTGTACCCAGGAAAAGTGGGTGGTCTGCCTCCACCACAAAAAATCGACCGTCATACAGAGCCTTCCCCAGCAATTTATGGCGTAGCGGCACCGCAATCCCTTAACTTTTGAAACAGACATGCCGCGATCCTTAATCTGACCGCGACCCTTTAAAACCGTGCCGCGATCCCTTAAAAGTGGGTCAAAACATTCATTTCCCAGTGTTAATTAATCACATATCTGATCAAATAACGCCTTGAGGCATAAAGTCCTGACAAGCATACGTCCTTAGCTCCTGATTGGAGTGTTTTCATAAGGATTAGAGGGGCAGAGGTGTTAATTACCTCCGTGATAAGGATCTAATTCAAGAATTCAACCATGCGTACATGATCTGTAAACGTATTACGTCATCAAATGTGAAAACAATTTACTTACGTTATATTTTATTGTAGCGTTGAATTAACGTGCCTCCATCCATGTTATCGCGTTTTAAATAGATAATGATGACAAAATAATCTCACAAACGCAAATTATTCGATAATCACATAAAATTATAAGAAGCTTGGTGTTGCAGATTATAAATTTATGTTACTTCCAGTTTTGAATTTCCTTCCGTGTTTCAACTAAACGATTAATTATGATTAATTATGAATAAAGACAGCAATTTTATAACATTTAAATAAACTTATAACCGTTATAACCGTTTCCTACCTTCTTTTTTTTCAAAAACGCTTATGACTTGATGCAGTTTACATGACTTAGACGTTAAGTTATTGTAAGACAATGTCAGCGTAAAAAGTTGATGTAAATCCGGATAGTCCTTATTTCGGATGCTTAAAAAACACACGACACTGCGTTTTCAAGTGTTGTTTTTTTTAAATGTTATTCACTTAAAAATAATATAATTACTCCTGCTTAACTTCACCACATCTATAATGAAGTGTTAACAAGATAAAAAAAAATCTAGAACAGCAAAGGAAACAATGTATAAAGTTGAGTGTTATCTTTTTCCAAAAAAACAACAAAAAAATCTACATGTACTATCTATGGCAGACTGGTAGATATATTTAAAACATGTTTTAAATGTGGCAGGTGTATGCCAAAACCCATATTGTACTTCAAAACATGAAAAAAAAATCGACATGCAGGAGGGGACCCCCTCCGGCACCCACCCCACACCCTCGCGCGTTAAATGCCATTATCCCTTAAAAAATTCCTGGGGAAGGCCCTGGTCATATATAATCTTACCTGTGTTGAAAATGACGTAAAACACCATACAAACAAACTAAGCATATGCTGCAGTATACAATTTATAGATGTGCTTAATACAATATTATAATGAATGGGACTAACGGGTAAAAAAGACAACCTTAGAAGTACACACAGTAGGGGTTTCTAACTAAAGCCTGGTACACACGGTAAGATTATCTCATAAGACAAATCTTATCAGACAAATCTGATACAATATATCTTATGAGATTGCCTGTACACACGATGAGATCAATTGTATGGGATTTTCTGGTGACCTTCAAATAAGTGCATACTGGATCTTTCCAGAATGTAAACGAATGAAAGCGCCTTGTCATACATCTTTCTTGTGGTAGTCTTTGTGCGTGACTGTCCACAAAACTTTTCCTCTTCCTCATAATATCCCAGCAATTCATAAGTTTTATCATTCGTCCAGTTTCCTGCCATGTTGCTATGTATGAATTAAAATACCCGCGTGTACAAATCTACAATGCATGTAGCCCCTATGCTGCGAAATTTATGTCAAATCTGGAACGCAGTACACTTTAGCCACAGTGTCACCATGTGTGGTTGGATGGCGGTGCTTTTGATCTTGTCTTATGGAAATAGAGCATGTTCTATTTCTGGAAGACATCTTTCAGGTCATAAATTGTGTCTTAAGCCCCTGTACACACGATGCAATTTGTCTCACAAAACATATCTTATAAGATAAATCTTACCGTGTGTACCGAGCTTTACGCATATGAATAGCAGAATTTCAACCACTTTATTATAATGACAGATTCTGTTATCTCCTGAAAGTTGTGTATGTTACAATGCAAACTTTTATATATATATATATATATTCCTTCGATCATCATTATATACGCTCAGGTTTGCAAATACAGCACAGACAGTTAGGCTGCTTAGTGCACAATAAAAATATTCCTGCTGAGGTCTTCATGTGAGAAAGGACATGAAAACTAAGTAAACATGAGGCTTATATTTTTTCAAACAACAATTTTTTAATAATCATACATACTGTTATTGGTCCTTGATGAGAGACGTCTATGAACACTTAGCTTCTTACTAGGTCTGTACACTCCATAATGCCGTCGCTAAAAGAAAGTAGAATATATTTTTATTTTATCATTTCATATGCTTGCACAAATAGTAGATATATATGTAAAAGGTTGAAAATATAATATGCACAAAATTTATTCACAATATCAGTGGTAAAATAAGAGTGTAATAAATGACGCAAATCGCACAACTCACTAACTCCTTGAAAATAAATTGATAGTGACCGTAAAAATCAAAACATTAATTTAATCTGCAGCCAGCCAACTATCGAAAAAACACCTGAAAGAATAAGAATCTAATCACTTACTTCCTTCTACATCTCTCTTACAGTTGTTCTTCACCACTGGTATCCTAATTGTACTCTTCTGTAAACCCTTCTCATCTACGTCCATGGCTTAAGGCACCTATAAAACAAACATAATCATTAAAAACCCTATATTTAAAAACAGTTTTATTAATGGATACATTATATATCCATTAATTTATTTCATAAAAGGTCAAACCAGACAACAGGTCAAAGGCTCTGTATAAATACACTTATTTCATCTAGTTGCTACCATTGTTGATTGCGGTCATACTGAAACATTTCAAGCACACAAGTGAAATTTGTGTGAAGAGTCATGACTCTATGTGTGCTATGGTTTTCAAGTTATGAACCAGGTTGAAATTGAAAATAAAATGTTTCTTCCGACTGATGACTATACTGACAATGTTATCTGTATAGTGCTATTAACTGATAACACTAAAGAGCTGATTCACTTACCCTGTTAACAACCTCACTGTACAGAGTTTTCAACATGCAAGGAAGAACCAGCTGCAGTGAGTTGTCAGAAAGTGTCGGCCATTCTGCGCTGTCACAAACTATGGTGTGTTCTTGGAGTTCAAAGGCCGGACACACTATTTTCTCCAAATCATCAGCAATAGCCCACCAGCATAAACTTGCCCCAGCTCTTTTAAGCTGTAATTCATCTGGGCATAAATGATTACCAGTCTGAAGTGAAAGTGTTTTATACATAAACAGCTATGTAAAATAAAATCCAAACTCCATATAAATAAAAGACAGATGGCTTTAGGATAATTATGTGATCAAAAATGTAAAAAGGATATTAATTTTGCCCTACTGGCCCTACCAGGCCATACTTGATAAATGAACACACTAGAAATTAATCTAAACAAGTCACAAATTCAAGAAATTGATATCAACAGTCTTTTGGTAAACAAGAAAATCGGTAGAACCGATGGATGCTCCCGAAATGTATCCTCAACTTATCATATGGTCTTGTATCACCCAGCACTTTTTAATTTGCAGTTCCATTAGTAGTTTATGCTCCAGAAAAAAGTATCTAAGTATAAAATTACAAAGGGAAATAACTCTACATTTCCACTTATTGCCCTCTATCATTGTCTGAAGTTTCAATTAGTTTTGAATATCTTAGTATAACATGTCAAACATCAGCCACAAATTGTAAAAAAATGCGTAAAAGTTTGCAACAATAAGCATGAAAACGTCAAGACGATGTTATGTCAGACTTACAAAATAAGTTTATTCACCCAATGATCTTCAACTTGGACAACTTTGACATGTTATCAATATATTGTTCATAGTTTGTAATAATATGTATGTGTATACAGTGGATACATTTTTAAAAGAAATGCATAAAAAAAATTTATCATCAATAAAGGATAAAAAATGATGTGAAGCCTTAATAGAGTTGGATACCACGAAAAATATAAAGCTTTGTAGTTGAAAAAAAATGACATTGCGGGAAATATTTCCTGGGATAACTATATGTAAACATTGCAGGACTTCACATTTTCCCCCTTGTCGTGGTAAAGCACATTGCATTTCTGCTTCAAGCTATCTTAAAGGGACACACAGCAGTCCTGAAGTTTTTATCAAGCATCAATAATAGTAGTAGTATTGGCTTCTCTATTTATTTATGAAGGAACATTTTGACTTTAAACCCGTTTGCTTATCATTAAATAAAATTTTAAGTTTTCACTTTTCTAAGCTATTTTACCAAATGTTGAAATAATTTATTGGTGCAATATTATCAAATATTAGTGATATACAAAAACAATTTGGTTTACACTGTTCTTATAATTATTATTAATGATTGAACGAATGCATGTTATGTACGAGACGCCGCGAATCGTGAAAAATCAAGATTGCCATGTGTCCCTTTAAGATGTTCTTTCTTATTTTTTTCGTCGGGTCCAAAGGTTTTCACCATTTTCTTTTGTTATTTTGCTGTCAGAGAGACGTTTTCAAGAAATGTGTGCATTTTGAAAAAACTTAAGACAGCTGCCATGATGTATGCGATAAGCGCGTAAGAGACAATGACTCATGATTTATTATATAATGGTTGTGAACATGTAAGCAGATATAAATTAGAGAGGTAAAACATCATTTTTCTTCGGTATAAATGTCTGTACATTTCTCAGTCATGGAAATAGCCGAGGTAGCGGTAAGGGCCCCAACACGTACCGCTCGGCTAAATACCGGTGTTCACTGCTATACCTGTAATACCGCAAACCTCTCGAAGCCTAACAGCAGATTTGTATGTATATTGTATTTTCATTATACCGTTGTACGTACCGCCCAAGCTAAATACTGGTGTTCACCGGTATACCGGTAATACCGCAAACCTCTAGAAGCCAAACAACAGATTTGTATGTACATTGTATTTTCATTTTACCGCGGTATGTACCGCCCAAGCTAAATACCGGTGAACACCGGTATACTGGTAATTCCGCGAACCTCTAGAAGCCCAACAACAGATTTGTATGTACATTGTATTTTCATTTTACCGCGGTATGTACCGCCCAAGCTAAATACCGGTGAACACCGGTATACTGGTAATTCCGCGAACCTCTAGAAGCCCAACAACAGATTTGTATGTACATTGTATTTTCATTTTACCGCGGTATGTACCGCCCAAGCTAAATAACGGTAAACACCGGTATTACCGCGAACCTCTAGAAGCCTAACAGCAGATTTTTATGTATATTGTATTTTCATTATACCGCGGTATGTACCGCCCAAGCTAAATAACGGTGAACACCAGTATTACCGCTAACCTCTAGAAGCCTAACAGCAGATTTGTATGTATATTGTATTTTCATTATACCGTTGTACGTACCGCCCAAGCTAAATAACGGTGAACACCAGTATTACCGCTAACCTCTAGAAGCCTAACAGCAGATTTGTATGTATATTGTATTTTCATTATACCGTTGTACGTACCGCCCAAGCTAAATACCGGTGTTCACCGGTGTACCGGTAATACCGCGAACCTCTAGAAGCCCAACAACAGATTTGTATGTACATTGTATTTTCATTATACCGCGGTACGTACCGCCCAAGCTAAATACTGGTGAACACCGGTATACTGGTAATTCCGCGAACCTCTAGAAGCCCAACAACAGATTTGTATGTATATTGTATTTTCATTATACCGCGGTACGTACCGCCCAAGCTCATTATACCACGGTACGTACCGCCCAAGCTAAATAACGGTGAACACCGGTATTACCGCGAACCTCTAGAATTTGTGTGTACATTGTATTTTCATTATTTCATCAAACACTATTTTAGAATGATGAACTGGCGCTTTCACAATTTTACACACAAAAGCTAGCCGATATACCCTAAAGTACATTAATTCAGTACAGAAAAATGTACAAGAAAATATTTACCACACAAAAGCTAGCTGATACACCTTATACTAACCGATGATGGCACACTGTACAAGATGTTAAAGCTTAATTAACTTTACCTTTAAATAAACAAATAAGGATATTTTTAGGACCAAACATTCCTTTTTTCCCCCACCCAGAAATCAATGCAAGAATATTGATAACACAGGATATACCTATATATAGTTGTTACAATTGGTAATACCTTAGTCCTTACCAGACACTGCAAACAACCCAACGACATCATCCTCTGCAACCCATGGCCCTGGGGAATACATGTTAGAGTCTCCAGCAACCAGAATCTTCAAATGTGTAGGCCTATCACAATCTGAAATATATTCAAAACACTCCCCCGCAAAGCTAGCCATGTCTATTGCAATGTTAATAATATAGCAACGTATAAGTCAAAGCCGAAAGAAGTATGACGAGAAATGTATAATTATGCGATAGCCTAATTATATATCTCGTATCAACTCAAAATTCCAACGGATATTTCAACGCGAAACAAACTAAAAAAGCGAATCACCAGGTGTTAATTTAATTCAGATATATGTGAATAACAAATCAGCGATATTTAAACACACAGAAATAGGTTATAGGTAGATATTAAAATCCATGGCCTAAAATCCGGCAACTGGAGTGTCCGAATTACGGTACGGTCAGAAATAAACCGCAATTTATACAACACGTAAAACCAATTCACTGAAATCACTGTCCGCATAAAAGATACACTGACTAAACCACTGAAAATATGATCACAGACTTGTGACAACAGCAATCAATAGTCCAGCAAAGAGCAAAATATAAAGCTATTCATAACTTTCACATCCGGTTAACTTCCGGTAGGTTGAGATATTCAGTAGGTGAAAATAAAGGGGTTTACTCAGACTTTATCCTCAAACTCTATATGAAAAATGAAAATATTAGACCATGATTTAAATTAAATGTATCCATATTGGTGTTTTAAAATCAGACAACACCAAAAGAAGATACATAGATGTACACAAAAAAATAAAGCTTTTAATATAATTATCACTACAAACTAGTTTTATAAAGGGCTAAAGTCAGTTGAGCACCAACAATAAACACCGAGTTTACCCCCTACCAGAATGCGGAAGTCTTTTATTTTATTGATCACTGATTGGTCAAATTATTTTGATGATGTCATATAAAAGTTATGAATATCTAAACACAAGTGTTCAAATGGCGCTAGTCTGATTAGACGCGGAGATAACTCTAATTAATGACTCCAATAATTTTCAGATTATTATTATTTATATTTTTAAAGCCTAAACTATGGTGAAATATAACATTACAATCGATTTCTAAATAAATATATTTAAAAATTAATAGAATATAATTAGTTTTTTACAAATAAATCTGAAACTGAGCTTAGCCGCGCCTCGCCCCACGTGACTTTCTCATTAAATATTCCTTGTTTGGAAATTACAGAAACGGACCCAATCGGCATCTGAGAGTGTCCACCCGCCCTGCGACAAGCAATATTCATAATTTTCCTTTGCCGAGATGTTGAGTTTTTATTGTATTATCAGTAGGTGATACTGATAAAACTTGTGTTACTCGGTTTTTATCCTTAGGCTCTATAGTAAAATAAAAAACCTTTGGCAGAGTGAAAAGACGATAATTTTCAAGACTTTGATTTTAAAAGATGCATAATTGAATTAATTTGCATGAAATATTCAGGGTTTTAAAATAATCACACTGTCGATACCTTAATTTTAACGGTGCATAGAATTACCGGAATCCACCTATTTACCGGAATCTACCGGAATCCACTTGAATTACCGGAATCCACTTTTTATAAATGATATAATTGATATATTTTAAAATATTGATAGAATACATTAGTTATAGTATTAGAAGACTAAAGATAATGTACTAATAATGATATATACTTTATAAAATATGTTGTTTTTTATATATTTATTAGGTTTTTTTCGTATTTTATGAATTGTGCTAACAAATAAATGGCTAATAAAATTTCATTTACGGATGATGATGTTGTTTGCATTAGTTTTTTACCTCTTTTACATGTGTCATAATAATAGATACAGTATAATTTTATTGATATTGTTAAAAGGGCCTTGGTTATTGACAATTTTGAGATGATCTTTCGAACAATATTGTTTGGCCCTTAAAAGGGCCTTTATAATGCATAAAGCATTTATATCTTGGTAGATAATAAACATCTATGAATGACAGATGTCAATATTCTCATGCCACCTTCTTTGGCTCCAGGATGAACCATGTCTGCATCATAATGGCGAGGGAACTTCAGTTTCTTCATGACATTGATGAAGTCTTCCTGCAACATAACCCGCAGCCTCTTGTTAACTTTGCGTCGCACTTGATTGAAATGTGCGACAGTTGTATTTCTCACATTTCCTCGCTCGGCAATACAGCCGACAAACACCCGTTTCACGCCAGCAGCCTTCAATCTAAGAACTATGTCAATAATCCTATTGACAATGTCTGGTGCTGGAGAATTTGAATCTATGTCGTTACCGCCGACGTTGACAAAGACGTAGTCTGGTTTAAAATGCAGAAGCCTGTCGAATTCGTCGTCAAATTTTCTTAAACTGAGTGAATCATGTAATTGATATGTCAGTAGTGTGTTTTAATCTAAATGTCCTATATTAATTAAATCATGTGCAAACATTTTACTAATTAGTAAATATAGTTCACTACTCAATTACTAACCGAATCACAAACAAGTAAATGAATAAATCGATTAAGATAATAACTTCTTGTCACTTATTATTATCAATTTACCAATTTCCTATGATGTATGGTCTAGATGTATGGAAAGAACGACCATCAATGCAAGCTAATAAATATATAAATTAATGATAATAGGAATTGAATAAATCGAGTAAGATCACTTATTATTATAAATTTACCAATAAGTAATCTGATTGTGTTAGTGTTATACAGAACCGAAAAGTTATAGATATAGTTCATTCATCCCTATTTCTTATATTCATTATGGTAGATGTATGGATAGAACTACCATCAATGCAATATAATTAATATTTAAATTAATGATAATAGGAATTAATAAATTAGAAACAACAAATAGATTTATTTTTTTTATGCGGTGCATAGAAATGTTATTCAATATTTTCTAATTTTGTGTCAAACTAACAATATTAGATGCAAAAGTCGATTATGAAATCAAGAATGAAGTAAATTATTTCATTTTTTTAAATTACTTTACAAAGGACACCGAAACCTTTAAGTGTGAGTTGGAAAATAAGTGACATGATGATGTAATATACAAAGCAGATGCATACGGCCGTACTTATAACACGTGCTGTAATAGCATCCTCACGTGCTAAACGCGACACGATTTAATACACAGGTTCTCAATTAGCAAGACTTGAATTTTGTTCTGTTATATATCATAAAGTATGTATAGCGGAAAAATATTTATTACGGTACTAATATTATTTAATTACATTTAACATTGATTTATGCCTCTGCATTAAAAAAAAGAAGCAACAAGTGACATATCTTAAAACATTTATAGCGGAAAATAAGTGACATGATGATGTAATATATAAAGCAGATGCATACGGCCGTACTTATAACACGTGCTTTAATAGTAACAACTTCACGTGCTAAACGCAAGATTTAATACACAGGTTCTCAATAAACAAGACTTGAATTTTGTTCAAAAGATAAGTGACATAAGATATTAGGGAGCGCATGATAATGTATTTACATTAATAATAAAACAATAGCTTATGCATTTATTTTAATACTAATAACATCAATTCCCAGTGTAATGGTAAGAATATTTACTTCTGTCAGGCTGCCAGTTCCAAAAGCTTCCTGCCATTGATGACAGCAGTTGTGTTACACTCAAATAAAAGATATGTTGGCTGACGTAACAGGGCGTGTCTTATATTACGGCAAATTATCTGGTGTATTCCGGTAATTTTCGCTAATAACACTAATAATTAAAGTCGCAAAAACACATATTCATTAATATATTCATTACTATATTACTTAATTAACTATACATTTACGCCAATTTAGATCAAAAATCGTGGATTCCGGTAATTCAAAAGTCGTATTTCGGTATTTTTCGATAATTAAAGTCACAAAAACACATATTCATTAATATATTCATTAATATATTACTTAATTAACTATACATTTACGTCAATTTAGATCATAAATAGTGGATTCCGGTAATTCAAAAGTAGATTCCGGTAACTCTATGGTGGATTCCGGTAATTCAAGTGGATTCCGGTAGATTCCGGTAAATAGGTGGATTCCGGTAATTCTATGCACCCTTATTTTAACAGTAAACTTGGTTGATCATCAAGGATAAAGACCGAGTTGATCACCTACCAGAATGTATTGGTATGTTAGACTGCTTCATTGCGCATGTACCGTTTCACTCAAACAAGCGACAGTCAAAGACCGATTTCTTTGCCATAAATTACGGCTAAATAAAGCGCATTCCAACCATGATCGTGGCCAAGCGTCTGATCGACGTTCTATAAAAAGTTATACATGTATTGGGACTCAATATTGTTTACATAATGCAGACGCATCACTTTCATAAAGGAAGTAAGATGGCGGGATATCTATAAATTGTTAAAATGGCTACGCCTATAAAACAAACAGGTAAAGATAATGGCGGACTTCTAGTCGTTAATTTATATTTAAATGCTGTGTAGCAGTCTAATTTCTGGTCACCGATTGGTCAGTTTTTTTGATGATGCTCTATCAAAATTATGAATTGATGGATTTTAAAACGGGTGCACTTTACCTAACGTTAGAATATAATCTCATTACTATTTATTTGTCATTACCCAAATCTGTGATTATTATATTGAATGTCCCTGTCCAAACCTGTGAATAGCACTGTTTGCATAAGTTTATACTCGTGTATTGCCCGATATTATTAATTTATTGGAGCGATTGGGGCGAAAAAAAATTATGGCGCGTAAAACGTCATGGCGGTGATTCTTTCAAAATATATTATTCCATCGTAATGAATTCTGTGACTGGAACTGGTCCCTTAGAATGTCTGAATTACAGTACATTTCAATAAAGGAATAAATATTAAACATTACAGTATTGTTAATTACAAAACTTACAACGTGGTGCCTTCGCTTCGCCATTTTTGCTGAGTTGAAAGTTCACCCTGCAAATGGCGCAGGCGTACAACATGGGAGGTAAGTCATGTAACTGTAATCTATAACCTTGGACAAACTCCAAACATAGCATACACAAACAGAAAGATAACGAGTCGTCCTGAGCACAGACATATTAATAATTTAATAATTATTTGTTATTAGGTCTGTGACCCGAGTCAGCACACTCACATCGCGAAAATAATTACTTTTGATCATGAACATTTTTTTTACATATATTTTGCATGCAACCGACACAATGATGCTAATTGTACATAATCTTCGAAAGCTTGAGGATACTCTCCCACTTTTTTTTTTAAACTTACCATTCCAGGCTATATTTACACCCAATAGCTCCCTTCGTCTCAGTCAATTATCTCAAATAGCTTAAGATAGGGTTCTTATTCGTGATGAAATGCCCCATAGCCTACAACAGATAGATAGAGATTTGAATTAAATATAATTCTAACACGAGATATATGGAAACTAGAGATAACACAAAATATAGAGAATATTGTAAAGCCCGTAATCGGGTGAAAGCTATTGTTAAGAAAGAGAGAAAACAGCGTGAGCAAGAGCTGGCTGTGAACTGTAAAAATAACTGTAAACCTTTCTGGAGATACGTGAACTCCAAACGCAAGACTGTATCTGGTATTAGTGAACTTCACACAAAGGTGGAGGGGAAGAAGGTTGTTGCAGAGTCTGACAGTGACAAAGCTAAAGTCCTGGCATAATTTTTAAGTAGTGTATTTACCAATGAACCAGAAGGAGACTTTGTCCATCTGGACAGTGTGTGTGATTAAAGATCTGACGATTCACCATTCACCAAGCAGGAAGTGAACAAGTTGCTCGCAAGTCTTGACACATCAAAATCACCAGGCCCGGATCGAATTCATCCAAAAGTATTATTTGAGCTGGCAAATATTATCGACAAAACATATAACAGTATTTTCAACAGCAGCTTCCGTACGGGGCTGGTGCCGGCAAGCTGGACAATTGGACAAGTAATAGCATTGTTTAAAAAGGGGGAAAAGACTGAGCCAGCCAATTATAGGCCTGTAAGCCTGACTAGTGTGGTATGTAAGACTATGGAAAAACTAGTAAGAAAAAGGATTGTCGATCACATGCAAAAGCATAAGTTATTTAGTAACAAGCAATTAGGCTTTATAGGTGGTCGATCAACGACATTGCAGTTACTCCATGTTTTAGATCACTGGACAAGGATACTAGATGGTGGTGGTGTAATAAACACTATATACATGGATTTTATGAAAGTTTTTGATAAAGTTCCACACAGAAGACTACTGTCCAAGCTACAATCATATGGTATAAGTGATCAGATGTGTAGGTGGGTCGAGAACGTTCTGAGCAACCGAAAACAAAGAGTGCATCTGAACGGAAAATACTCATCATGGATGGATGTCACCAGTGGGATTCCACAGGGTTGGGTATTGGGGCCAATTTTATTTGTAGTTTTTATAAATGACCTTCCATGCTGTGTTCAGTCGAGCGTTTTTCTGTTTGCGGATGACACAAAGTTATATCGTGAGATACAGGACAGGAGGGACAGCATTGCTAATCAGCATGATCTGGACAGTTTGTTCGCGTGGAGTGAAAGGTGGTGTCTGAGATTTCACCCAGATAAGTGTAAGGTCTTACCAATATACAACAAAAGAAAGACCTGCGAGGACTCTGTATACACCATGGACACTTACGCTGGTGGTGTGAAACAACTAGAAGTTGTGGAAGTTGAAAAGGATATAGGAGTGAACATTGATAGCCATCTTGCATTTGATGAGCATATTCAGATCCAAGTGAACAAGGCGAACAAGATAGTAGGCATTATTCGGAGAACATTTAGCCATTAAGACTGTAAAACGTTTTGCCTGTTGTTTAAATCACTAGTCAGACCACATCTCGAGTATGCTGCTAGTGTGTGGAGCCCTATGTCTATGCAGAGCATAGAGACGATAGAAAACGTTCAGAGAAGAGCCACTAAAGTGCTACCATTTCTACAATATAAATCGTATACTGAGCGTCTAAATATATTGAATCTGCCCACCTTGAAATATCGACGACTGAGAGGTGACATGATAGAGACATACAAGATTCTAACAGATGTAGGCTTATATGATCACAACGTCACAGGAGGACTGTTTGAGAAACATCTAAGCACTACCAGAGGGCACTCGCTCAAAATCAAAAAGGCAGGGTGTCGGTTGGACGTGAGGAAGAACTATTTTACAATGAGAGTTGTGGACATCTGGAATAGCCTTCCAAAAACTGTGGTAGAGGCCAAGTCAGTTAAATCATTTGAGAACAGACTAGATAGGCTTTGGAGGGATCATCCGATGAAAGCGGATTACACTGTACAGTACAGCGATATACAGAGAGCCGGAGCGCTCACCAGCACAGACATGAACATAGAGGAGCAGCAGCTCCTGCGTTCATAAGCAACGTAGGTAAACGTAGGTAAACGACCTCCGCAGTCTTTCATATACACAGAGAAGACAGACAGCTGTATATTCTACGATAAAATACAGCTGTTCCATTTATTCCCCACGTATATTTCATCCGTTGGAAGCGCCGCGTTACATGACGTCACTTGGTAAATATACGTCACGAAGACAAACGCAACAGTAATTTTAATGAAATGTTAATTACAACAAACGTGCCATGCTCCCGAATCGTGCACCCCCCCCCCCCCCCCCCCGATATAAACCCATCATATGCATCAGTACATATAACATTAATAAGCATCTTGAACAAGCTGAGAACGTTTGACGTCATACAACGCAAGCTATATGACGTAAGCAATGACTTAATTGTTTTCACGTGACTACTAGTGTATTGAAACGCAGAACGTTGCATACGGGGGCGCCCAATGGAACAGCCTGTAAACATAGCAGCCTGATTACCTTGACCTCCGAGATAATATATAGTGCCCCAACAATAGCGTAAACAATGGGGTTATTATTGTTAGAATCGAAATAATTAATACGTACATGTATTTTATCGGTGAATAAAATACAGTTAGTCGTTCGGATGCGAGTAATTAAATCACGAGTGCGTTAGCACGAGTGATTTGATTACTACGCATCCGAACTCCTAACTCTATTTTAATATAAAACACAGGTACATATTTATTATTTCTTAAATAAATGTATTGTTTGATGGCTCAGTTTGTATGTTTTACTGATTGAATGCGTGTGTGCTTTTACTATGTATAGAATGTTTTATATACAGTGTTTGTTCAGTTTTGCATTGATTCGTAGAAGTCCGTTGTTTTAATAGAACCACAGGCAGGTCTTCTATTTCTTGTTTTTCAAAAATATATCGATAGCCTACCGAAAAAATATGTAGGCAATTAAGTGGTTGAGACTATAACATTATATTTGTATTTTAATGAAAGACACGTTTTAAGTTTTTATTTTAATAGGAACTGATTTAGTTATAAATACATTATTTTCTTTATTATTTTGGTCGCTTTTGGTCTATTTTTTTTTTTTTAAAAAGTGTATATTTTTTAATAAAGCGTGCGCGCTTACTTTTATTTTTTTGCTCGCGGGTGTTAAGATCCCAATTTGAAAAATCTCAGGCTTTGTCATTATTTTATTATGGCAGCCCTGCCGTTCATCATCAGTCCTGTCTGGTTGCCGTAGCGGCCCCTGTGGGAATTCACCCAACCAGCATAACACCGAAAATCATCAGAAATCTAACAATTAGCTGCATGTGACTGGATTTAGAATGAAGGTTTGGAAAGCTCCTGTTTGCAAAATACCAAAATCAGGAGCCTCAGCCACAGAGGCTGGTAGATGTTTCCAACGAGACATTGTTACAGAGGGGGAAACAAACACTAAATGTTTCGCTGCAAGATGGTAACTGTGTAAAATTCAGAGTGATTAGATCTGGTGCGAGAGGGTGTAGGTGTCAGGAACAGATGCCGGTATGTCCACATGACCATGAATGATCTTAAAGAGCATGGTGAGTTGGCTCTTTGAACGCCATGACTCCATGGTTTTACATTTAAGTGCTCCAGCATAGATCATATATAGATGCGATACTGCTCCATGCTTCCATGGTTTTACATTCAAATGCTCCAGCATAGATCATATAGATGCGATACTGCTCGTGTTTCTATAGCGGTGGTGATATACCGTGCGAGCGGCGTAGCTGACCTGAAATGCATATATAGGCCCGACAAACTGGGGCGGGGGTGGGGGTGGGGGTGGGGGGGAGATGGGCATCTGTAAAGGGGCGTATGTAATGGTGCGTTTTGGCGTATATCTGACAAAACTTCTTTTCATTTTCAAATTGAATTAAAATTTGATAGAGTTTATTACCTACACTGTAAAATAAAATAACAAATGTTGACCCGTATCCCCTTCCCCACCGCCATTTATAATTAAAGCCAGTATCTAATACTCAGGTGCCATTTTTTTATTTAATTTTTTTATTTTGAGCACTGGTAGTACACCAGGGAATAGTTTCACCTGAACTGGTACCTCAAATGTATTTCGCCTTCTGCATAAAAATAGGGAACCAGTTAACCGGAAGTGCGGACATCGTGCAACACGAGTTTTTCGCTAGCGGGAAACGAGCATGCGGAAAACGAGTTATCTACGAATTTTACATGCGACACTCTACCTTTCACGAGATAAAGATACAAGTAAAGAACACGCGTAAATTCATACAATAGGACGGTAGATTTAAATGTTTTGTTTATAAAAAAGGTTGTCGTCCAAAATCATCAACAACGGAAAATGGCGGCACAATTCGTAGACAGTGCAAGACGGTAATTCTGAGCCCAGCGCAGGTTTGTGTTAACATAACCAAGATTGTCAGAATTTGTCACTATCAAAATAACACCATTATTGGTTATTAGACATTGAAACATTCTGCAAATGCTGCCAGGTCCTACATACCCGAGGAAGTTGCCTTGGTAGAATTTTCGGAATGTACAAACTTCTCATATAAAAACTGAAATGTCGCAACATAATCATGAGAAAAGCATCTTGCTACGAACTAAAAAAATGCACTTAAACACAAGAAATTTCACGTAGAAAACAAATTGGGTTTGGAGTTGGGGCGCGATCTGCATGCCACCTGACCTCCATATAAAGGGATTTGCCTCGGTTAAATTTTAGGGCTGGCTACGGGTCTGTTTCTAGGCGGGTGGGCTCTATGGAACTTTGCCTTTCCTTTCATTCCCGATTCAAGGAAAATTTTCATCATCCCCACAACTGATAAAAAGCCCCTGCTGCGCAAAACTCCGCAACGGACAACACATGGCTATAGTTTGGAAGAATGATTTTTGTACTGACATTTGGCAGCTTTAGTTTTTTTTAAATGAATTAAATAACTAACATACAAAGCTAAACAGCTCCATTCGATGCCTGCAGAGGTCAAACTTAATTGTTAATATTTACAGCCAATCAATACCTGAATGTTGGTTTGCTAATGAGTGGTAAAACAGGTTTGTTGAGGGTTACCGGTAATTAATGATATATGTAAATGTCATGTTCCCACAAGTGATTATAAGGTAAGCGAACATTCAGGGCGAAAATCATTGAAAGGAATGTTTCGGTAATGAAAAAAAAAGTTATAACAAATAGCACATACTTGTTAATTGCAAAATTAAAAAAGAATGTCAAACACAATATATTTCTTTTCTGTTTGTATGATACTAATGATTTTGCAAGGTCCAAACTTAAAATTTGAGTACAACTGATTTTGTTTTACCCTTTTTATGTATGTAGTATTTTTATATCAATTTTTTTGATTACAGGTCTAGGCATTGTAACAGTAACTGTTGGCAATTAAGCATGGACGTGAGCTGTTTTTCTGGAAGTCAGGATCTGTTTGATAGTACTAGCCTTTCTACCACTTCTGTTTAGCAAGAATTCGATAGTGGCTACAGTATTTTCATCCCTTCTTTGGGACTAGAATTTGATGACAGCCTGACCCTTTGAACGTCACAGAGTCATAGCAAATTGGAGGTATGTTAGAGCTACTGTGCAATAGAATGAAATTTACTGGTATCTATTTTCACCTTAATTGCCACTATTCCGCCAACAACAGGCCACATTTTTACAGCAGATGTACACCGTTTCAAAGCCTACTAATGATAAGGTACATGTGTAACTTATATAATTATGTTAGGGAAGCTGAACTCTGTAACTACAATATAAACATCACCCTATTGTTATCAATGCCAAAGCATCTAATTACGAGTTTACCAACTCTTAATTAATTTTATATTCAATTCTGTTTATTTCAAGTACACATGAATAAATCTAGACTCTGGAGGTATGTTAGAGCTATCATGTGCATATAAATTTAGCTGTGATCTATTTTCACAGCTTTCCTAAGAATTAAAGTCGCTATCCTGCCAACTGCAGGCACATTTTACTAAAGATGTACACTGCTTCAAAGCTTACTAACGATAATGTATAAAAATTATATGTGCCTTACATATGTTGCAAATCCAAATTCTATAACTACAATATAAATGCCTTAACGCCAAACCATCTAATTACTAGTTACTAACTCATGATTTCTTTTTACGCATATTCAGTTATGGATATTTTAAGTACACTTGAATAAATCTACACTTTTAATAGGCACACCTGCATTAATGCGAGAATGGTTTTGTAGTAAAATTTGAGGTTTAGTTTCTTTAAATGAACTAAACTACTAATGTACAGTTTGAGCTAAGTGCAGGTGCCATGTCATTCCTGCAAATGTTAAACTTAATTGTTAATATTTACAGCCAATCAAAACCTGCACATTGGTTAGCTGCTGAATGTAAAGCAGGTAGACAGGAGTAATTTAGCTAGACTTTTTCAAAGAAAAAAAAAGTCATCACTTATTTATATATAAGCTTGTATCTTTGAAACTACTTTACATAATGGATTGAATCTTCACACATGTATTCGGCATCATTAGACAACATTAAAGAGCCAGGTTCTAGAAATCATGTTTTTATTTTAACAAAATTATGGCCCCTTTTATACTTACAAATTTGGTTAAAGTTTTGTATGTAAGCTTATATTTCTGAAACTGCTTTAAATAATGGATTACAAATTCACATATGTATTTGACATAATTAGACAACATCATAGAGCCATAGTCTATAACCCATGCTTTCATTTTAACAGAATTATGGCCCCTTTTATACTTAAAAAGATTTGATTAAAGTTTGGTATGTAAGCTTGCATCTGTGAAACTACTTTACATAATGGATTGAAACTTCACAAAATTAGAGAACATCAAACAGCCAAGTTCTTCAACTCTTGCTTCATTTTAACAAAAGTATGACCCCTGTTATACGAGGGTCATTCAATAAGTTCTGTCACTAACGCGTTTTAACAATTATGTGCTCGTTTTGAGTGTTTGATACCAAATGAAAGAGGGCTTCAATACAATTCCATTGATGGTAAAATGAATGCTGTATCTTTTGTGTGACAAAAGTTATGGAACATTTAATATACATCACTTATACATACTGAGGCATTTTCGTCCTGAGTTTTTTTCAGGTATGTTAACTGTTACTTTTTTAAATGCCTGTTTCTCTTTAAAGGGACACTGTCCGTAACTTTTAGCTTATAAAAACACAATAATTATGTTCGCAAACATTACACACTTAACATTATTGAATATTTACCAATTAAAAGCAAGATTGTTTAACTGAATTCAATCGCGGTACAAAAAAAAAGTCAATCCGCTTTATGCGTTTGAACTCGCAGCCCAAACTAAAATTGCACTCGCCGTAATAATAACGTGCGTGAGCGGTAAAGCGGTCAACAACGCTCCCGTCTGAGCTAAGCGGGCTATACATATTTTGCTATACATACTGCGGTCAAAACCTAATGCGCTAATGGAAGTCACGTGATCGCAGAAAAGGTAAATATTGTGGGTCCCCACTTTATTTACATATAATAATTAAAACTTTTTTTTTTCAAACTCACGAATGTATTCCTACATACTTCTTAGGGTCTATCCTCATGTTTTCATGTATACATTTCACTGAATAAAAGTCAGCCAGTTATTTGGTTATGCTCAATATCTGCTTACTTACGGACAGTGTCCCCTTTAAGTACTTGTCGAAGACCTTTGAAAGTTCTCATACATTACCAGTTATATCTGTGCATTACAAGATTCTGAATTTAAGCATGGTAGACGAAAAGGCATTGTCTTAGAAATTAACATTTTAAGCTAACATGTAAAATTAACTTTAATGATTAATGGACATTAAATGAAGGGCAGTCTTCTGAAATAGCGTTTTTGGATGATCAATATTTTCACTAAACATTGTGCAAAATTCTACAATAATGTGTCTGAATATGAAATTTAAACACTGAAGGACTAGGATTTGTAAAAAAATATGAAAACATATTAATACTATGAGAATAATTACGACATTTAAAAGATATTATAACATTTCCGTAAACAAAATGAAGAAAATCAGTGTTATTTCCGCTAAAATTAAGGGATATGCATTCACTCATAATTGGTTTACAGCAAGACCTTTCCGAATTCTCGACAATCATTTTCATGGATTATAGGCGAATAACAACAGATGGCGTACAAGAAAATTTAAAAGCATAGAATTATTCAAATAATTTTTACAACGTTTTGTAATAAGGACATTTTCAGAGATGCCAGTATCCAAAAGGTGTGGTAGGGGGAGGTAATTCAGGGGTATAAATAACCGGAAATTTTTCATTTTTGTTGTGAAATTTAAGAGAGCGAACCCAGTAGTACTATAAATACACTACTTTATCTCAGTGTAATATCCAGTTCAAAGGACATATGCCTAGTGACAGAACTTTTTGAAGCACCCTCGTATTTAGAAAATTTGGTTAAAGTTTTGTATGTAAGCTTGTCAACTAATGTGACTCTCACACTCTGCCGTGTAGGCCTACCGTGTGCCACCGTGCGCGAAAATGTCTGCGGACGGTGGAGAACGGCGAGGGCACACGGTGGTTCGTTATCAAAGCGGGCAACACGTTAATAGGGCGTTGGCGCTTATTTACACCCGGTGGGACCCGGCGAAAGTTTTGGGCATGTTCAAAACTTTGGCCGGCTGGCACCGGCCACAAGTAAGCGGCAAGAGGACGGTGTTGAACGGTATGAGGACGGTATGAATACGTTATGAAAACGGTCACACTGTATGAACACGTTCACAACACGCTCATAAACCGTTACAGAACGGTGATGAACGGGCAAAAAAAAATCCACCGTCTGCAACGGGTTGTAAGCGGGTTGTGAACGTGTCATGAACGTGTTGATACCGTGCCACCGTCTTCATAACGTATTCATACCGTCCTCATTACAGTGTTCATACCGGACTGCCAACGGGTGTTTCCAAAGCGGTACCGCCTGATTCTGACGGCGCCGCCTCCCTAACGCATGGGTAACATCCTGTTAACGCCTTGACGTTCCCATAACGTCCTATAACAGGTCCATAACGTGTCCTTACCTTCACAGTAGCGTCATATGAACGTGCCATTACCAACAAATTTACTTTTGTCACCGTGTGCCACCGTTTGTCACTAATTATTGGGTATATATAGAGGGGTTTCGTCAGATGAGCTTTACTTTTTCTTGTGTACATGGTCGTATGAGTCGGTGACCAACTGACCAACTGACCATGGATTGTCCTGACAGGGTCCGACTCATGTACATGTTGGCTATTGCCCAGCGTGAGCGTGATGAGTTGGACCTGGACGTCAATGACCACATTGTCAGGAGAAACCAGAGAAGGGCACGGAGAGGCCAACGCAAGAGATGCGCTTGGACGAGGGGGTGGGTGAGGCGTCGCCGTGAGTTTGGCATTTACGACCAGCTCATGGTTGAATTACGCAGAGAAGATCCGAAGGCTTTCAAGAACTTTCTGCGGATGCCCCCCGACATGTTCGATGAGATATTTGCCAGGATTGAACATCGTCTGACCAAGCAACACACCAGGTACCGGGAACCTCTCGAGCCTGGTCTCAAGTTGGCCGTGACACTTAGACACCTTGCTTCCGGGGCTAAGTACACAGACCTACAGTATAGTTGGAGGATCCCAAACAACTCCATCTCAATCTTCGTCAAAGAGGTCTGCAAGGCTATTTGCGACGAGTTCATGGATGAGGTCATGAAGCCACCATCAACAGAAGCTGAATGGCAAGCCATTGCAGATGGCTTCTTGACGAGGTGGAACTTCCCCAATTGTCTTGGAGCTCTGGACGGGAAACATGTCGGCGTCAAATGCCCCGCCAATTCAGGATCCCTGTATTATAACTACAAGGGATTCTATTCAGTCATATTGATGGCATTGGTCGACTCTGATTACAAATTCATCTGGGCGGATCTTGGTGGTAAGTACCTTAATTTATATCACAAGTATAACTTTGTACTGCTTTTATAAAATAATATAAATTTCAATGTTATTTATTACCCACCTGAGATGATTGATATATGATCAGGTAAATAAGAAGGTAATAATCAATTTAAATTGCTCATAATTAATTATTATTGTTGCATAATTATGTTTCTAATATTATTCTTTGTTGTTATGTATTTTCAGGCAAGGGCGCAGCATCCGATGCTCAAATCTACAACGCATCTGAGCTGAAACAGTGCTTCGAGGATGGCTCGCTGAACATACCGGACCCCACACCACTTCCAAATGACACTCAGGATGTCCCTTTCTTCATAGTGGCTGACGACGCCTTCGCCCTGAAGCCCAATCTCATGAAACCTTATGGTGGGCGCGGCAGAGACAAAGAAGAGCGGATCTTCAATTATAGATTGTCTCGGGCAAGGCGAGTCGTTGAGAACGCGTTTGGCATACTTGCCAACCGTTTTCAGGTGCTCATGACAACCATGGGCCACGACCCCGCTACCGTCCGTCTCATCGTAACAACGTGCATGGTCCTGCACAACTTGATGAGGATCCGTTATCCACAAATGCAGAACCAACTGGTCAACCGGCATGGTGCCCATGCCAACCCTGCTGGTCAGTGGAGGGCGGCAAGAAACCTTGAGGACATCGTCAGACAGCCTGGTCCCAACATCGACAACAGAGAGGGGAAGAAGCAAAGAAACCTCCTTCGGCACTGGTGCAATTCGGAGGCGGGTGAAGTGCCATGGCAGGACAACATGATATGAATACATACAGGAGAGAAACCATACATGTGAAGTAAACTCCATGATTACCTGAGAACTTTCAGGAATACACTGTCATATCATATCATTATTTTATTGTATGTACAATAAATTGTTGTCAATATATTGTATGAACTTGAAAATATTGTTTCTGGTTGTTTTTATAATGAAAGGTTTGGGGGCCTATGACACTACTAATAAACTACTTTTAATAAATCAATGGTCCGGGGTAATAAGTTTACTATATATCTGTTTGTTTTTATAATCAAAGGTTTGGGGGCCTATGACACTAATTATGATAATAATAATAAACTGAAACAGAAGCCAATTTATATAAGATAACAATCATTTATTTTGACAAAATATAGCAAAGTATGAAATTACACTGGTTCAATCGCTAGAATCACTCAGTCTTTGAATATATAAAGTATGAAATTACAGTGGTTTAATCGGCAGGATCACTCAGTTCACTGAATAATGTCACAGGCAATAATATATGATGACACACTCCTGTGAATATAATGACTGAGAAATAATATATGATACATTGAAATTCACTCCTGTGAATATAATGACTGAGAAATAATATGTCACACATTGAAATTCACTCCTGTGAATATAATGACTCAGAAATAATATATGATACATTGAAATTCACTCCTGTGAATATAATGACTCAGAAATAATATATGACACATTGAAATTCACTCCTGTGAATATAATGACTGAGAAATAATATATGACACATTGAAATTCACTCCTGTGAATATAATGACTCAGAAATAATATATGACACATTGAAATTCACTCCTGTGAATATAATGACTGAGAAATAATATATGACACATTGAAATTCACTCCTGTGAATATAGTGACTGAGAAATAATATGACACATTGAAATTCACTCCTGTGAATATAATGACTCAGAAATAATATATGACACATTGAAATTCACTCCTGTGAATATAATGACTGAGAAATAATATATGACACATTGAAATTCACTCCTGTGAATATAATGACTGAGAAATAATATATGACACATTGAAATTCACTCCTGTGAATATAATGACTGAGAAATAATATATGACACATTGAAATTCACTCCTGTGAATATAATGACTCAGAAATAATATATGACACATTGAAATTCACTCCTGTGAATATAATGACTGAGAAATAATATATGACACATTGAAATTCACTCCTGTGAATATAATGACTGAGAAATAATATGACACATTGAAATTCACTCCTGTGAATATAATGACTCAGAAATAATATATGACACATTGAAATTCACTCCTGTGAATATAATGACTGAGAAATAATATATGACACATTGAAATTCACTCCTGTGAATATAATGACTGAGAAATAATATATGACACATTGAAATTCACTCCTGTGAATATAATGACTGAGAAATAATATATGACACATTGAAATTCACTCCTGTGAATATAATGACTGAGAAATAATATATGACACATTGAAATTCACTCCTGTGAATATAATGACTGAGAAATAATATGACACATTGAAATTCACTCCTGTGAATATAATGACTCAGAAATAATATATGACACATTGAAATTCACTCCTGTGAATATAATGACTGAGAAATAATATATGACACATTGAAATTCACTCCTGTGAATATAATGACTCAGAAATAATATATGACACATTGAAATTCACTCCTGTGAATATAATGACTGAGAAATAATATATGACACATTGAAATTCACTCCTGTGAATATAATGACTCAGAAATAATATATGACACATTGAAATTCACTCCTGTGAATATAATGACTGAGAAATAATATATGACACATTGAAATTCACTCCTGTGAATATAATGACTGAGAAATAATATATGACACATTGAAATTCACTCCTGTGAATATAATGACTGAGAAATAATATATGATACATTGAAATTCACTCCTGTGAATATAATGACTGAGAAATAATATATGACACATTGAAATTCACTCCTGTGAATATAATGACTGAGAAATAATATATGACACATTGAAATTCACTCCTGTGAATATAATGACTCAGAAATAATATATGACACATTGAAATTCACTCCTGTGAATATAATGACTGAGAAATAATATATGACACATTGAAATTCACTCCTGTGAATATAATGACTCAGAAATAATATGTCACACATTGAAATTCACTTACAATAATATATGACACATACGGTGTGGACTTCGCTCCTGTGAATGTAAAATTACACATACTTAATATTTATGTCCTGGAGGTGTATCAATGGTGGATGTGTCCTTGGGTGTGTCATTGGGTGTGTCCTTGGATGTGTCCTTCTCCTGGGAACCATCCATTGCGTTCAGAAATCCGGAGGTGTCAAAGTTTGACCCAATGGTGGTATCCAGCTGGGAAGAAGACAGATTCAGCACACTGGTGGCCTGTTGCAAAATGTCACCAGTTGACGCGGATGCTCTCAGAGTTGAAACAGCGGGTGTCGGCGTCCGACGTAGCGGTTGAGACTGAGATGCCTGCACCTGATGATATTGTTGTTGTTGTTGTTGATTATAGGGTGTCGCCCATCCCTGCTGCACAAACTGGCCGTGCTGCTGCTGCTGCTGCTGTGGCCAACTTCCATACTGTTGATTAATGAAGTCTTGTGACTGGCTGCCCCAGACATCTGGCCGATGCCCAGGTGGCGGGGTCTTCCACAGGTGGGGTAAGGGCTGCTCACACGGGGAGGTTGGCCGGCTGCCGAGCCCAGTGCCGGAAAACGTTCCAGAACCTGTACCACTGAAAATACAAAAGGTAAGAACAAACATAAGTAATATTGTCAATGTAATAAATGTCAATAAATGTTAATTATTATTAAATTTTTAATTTCAGAGTACTTACCAGGCACCAGAGGAAAATCCAGAGGTGGTCGTCGCAGACGCAGAAGCAGCAGATGAGGGTCTGGTTGAAGGATGAGATGGAGGTTTCATTGCAGGCATGCTGGCAACAGATGCCTCATTAGACGAGGAGTCATCGGAGGAGTCCAGGAATGGCTCTAATGCTCTGTTAATTGCCATCCTGGCCTTCTTGAATACTGGCCGCGGCATCCGTACCAGAGTCATACGGATGTACTGAGCATATGCTGTGACATCAGTATGGGGCTCAGACATCGTCGCCTTCAAAGTAGCAATAACATCATCAGCCTCCTTTTTTTCTTCTCCATACGTTGATTTTCCTCCTTGTCCTCTTTCTCTGTCTTCTCCTTTTCTTTCCTCTTCTTGGAAGATGGTCCGGTGGCATCAGACAAATTGTCAACATCAATTGCTTCAAGAGCAGCGGCCGCCTCCATCGCCTCCAAGTCACCTGCGTTCTCAGCAGCTACGTGCCTGAACTGTAAGTAAAAAATACAAACATGTTGATAAGTACAATGATAACAATATATAATAATTTATGAGCAATGTTGTTTATTACCTTCTTATTTAGCTGATCATATATCAATCATCTCAGGTGGGTAATAATAATTAAAATAATTAATTATGAGCAATGTAAATTATTATTATTACTTCCTTATCATGTCAGGTGGGTAATAATAATAATTTATGAACAAATGAATGAATATACTTACACTCCTGACAGGCTTGGAGCGATGGGTCACCAGACGATTAAAGAACTTCAGATTGTCCAATATCCACTGCTGGCGCTCAGTGAACATGGGTAAGCCATCCCCGGACTTTCTCTTATGCAGCTTGGTGTACTGGTCCCGTAGCCCTTCGAACCATTTACTGAGAAAACCATCTGAAAAGACAGAAAAAAACACAAGAAATTAGACAATATTAGACAATATCAACATAAACATTTTGTAATGTAATTATACAATTATTTCATTATACAATTTTTGCCATCTTAATTTATTATCAGTACTTACCACTCATCTCGATGTCGTAAGCCGGGTCATCATTGATCTCTTTTTCTTTCAAACCAAATCTGGTCTTCTTTTTTTGAGGGCAGCGATAGTCTGTTCTGATTGAATTCCATAAGAAGTCATTTTCCTGTTGCTGCATCCATTCTAAAATGTTCTCTTCAAGTAGATGGTCATCAATTCTGTACACCTGCCTAGGTGTCCCTTTCTTCTTGCGAGTACTTTTATTACCTGTAGATGTTTGTGCTGCAGCAGGAATTTGTAAATTTTCTTGTTCTTGTTCTTGATCCTGATCCTGATCCTGAGCCTGAGCCTCAGCAGCAGTAGGCTGTTCTTCCTCAGAACTAGAGGAGGTAGGAACTTCTTCATCAACAGACACATCAGAGACAATAGAAGGAGGTTTCCTCTTGGCCCTCTTCTGTGGTGGTGCTGATACATCCGCTGCTTTGCTTCCATGGCGTCTGCCTGACCCTCCCCCCCTAGGCTTACCCTTCTTGAGTGGCATAATGCAGTAAATATGTGATCAAAAGATGAGGAGAAGTGTCGTGGAGTTTCCTTGAAGAAAAATGGAGAGCGGACTGACCGTTGCCGTTCAAATCGGGGTATTTATGGCAGTCGTGTCATGACGTTAGCAGTCCGGGGACTCGCTCACAGGACGCTCCGAGCGGTGAGGGGACGCTAAGTGACTGGTAGGTGGCTGCTACAAACCCGGTGCACACGTTCGAGACCCGGTATGGGCCCGGTATGGAAACGGCCAAAATTTTCAACAAAAGTCAATCTGGGCGGTGAAGACGGTAGAAGCACGTTCAACACCCGGTATGCGCCCGGTGAGAACGGTCAGAAGATGGCAACGAAACGGTGAAAAGATTAATTTTATGAATTTTTTTTGCGGCCGGGGACAAGTTCGCTCAAAACCCAACGTTCTGGACTCTGTTTTTTTTTAATAGCCCGGCAGGTGGACGGTAGGCCTACATGGCAGAGTGTGAGAGCTCCATTAGAGACTTTTTTTTTAATATATTTAGTTTATGAATGTGTTTTCATTATTTTGCCATACATTTAAAAATATTATTGTTGCATCAACAATAATCAACATTAGTAATATACTTAAGAAAAAATTGCTTTAAACTATTTAAAAAAATACTGATTTGGAAATGTGCAACCTATGTTAAAAAAACTAACAGATGCCACGAGTCTGAAAGAAATCAAGATTGCCGTGTGTCCCTTTAAAGTTTTAACCTATTAACATATAAAGACCAATTACTTTTTGTCTCGCCTTTTCGAAGAAAAAAGGAGACATAGGTGTTGCTTTTCTGGCGGCGGCGGCAGCGTCAACATTCAAGTTTTGCGTTTAGGTCATTTTCTCACAAGACCTTTCAAACTTTGCTTATAGTTGTATCATGGGTGGTACATCGCAACGTGACAAAGCAAATGTTGAAGTGACCTTGACCCTCCCAGCAAATGGCAGATAACTTATTAATTTTTAGGTTCAAGTTTTGCGTTTAGGTCACTTTTTCACAAACTGTATGCAATAGACCTTTCAAACTTTGCTTATAGTTGTATCTCCTGTGGTACATGGCAACGTGATGAAGCAAATGTGGAAGTGACCTTGACCCTCAAAGCAAAGGGCAGATAACAATAATTTTTAGGTACAACTTTTGCGTTTAGGTCACTTTTTCACAAACTAGACCTATATATAAGCACTAGACCTTTGAAACTTTGCTTATAGTTGTATCTCCGGTGGTACATGGCAACGTCACAAAGCTAATGTGGAAGTGACCTTGACCCTCGAAGCAAAGGGCAGATAACTTAATAAATTTCAGGTTCAACTTTTGCGTTTAGGTCAATTTTTCACAAACTGTATGCACTAGACCTTTAAAACTTTGCTTTTAGTTGTATCTTGAGTGGTACATCGCAACGTGAAAAAGCAAATGTGAAAGTGACCTTGACCCTCCAAGCAAAGGCAGATAACTTTAATTGTTACATTTACATCACTTTCTCATGAACTAGAATTATGCACTAGATGTTTTAAACCTAATTTATAGCTTAATCTATGGAAGTAAACTTCGGTAGTGCATATTTTTTTTGGATGCCTGGATTTCATTTGTGACGACCTACTTTTTGGAGCTGATGATTTTTAGCTTTACTGGCCAGAGGCCTTCATTTTTCATCCGATCTTTACCAAACTTTACCAGATTGTTAATATCAATGAAAGCTCGCACAAAACCAGCCAGATTGGACCAATAACAGCGGAGTTATGGCCCTTGATTTAGTTAAAAATGCTATATTTTGCCTCATTAATACGATAGGGCTGATCTTTACCAAACTTTACCAGATGTTTTGTCTTTTTTTTTTTTCATTATTAGTATATTTGTTGTGTTTTTTTTGTGTTTTTTTTAATAGATATTATATTTTTTTGTTTATACTTTTTTTTTTTAATATTCTTTTTTTTAATTTTTTTTTTTTTTTTTTGTGTTTTTTTTTTAATATATATTTTTTTAATTTTTATTTTTTTTCTTTTAACATTTTCTTATTTCATTATTGTTTTATTTTTTGACGTCGTGTTAGCAGGAAGCATTGCTGTGCCTATTGCATTTTTTTTTCCGGTTCGTTGATTTTTAGCTCTACTGATCAGAGAACAGCAGAGCTTATGCCGTGGTGCGGTGTCCGTCTGTCTGTCCGTAAACTTTTTTTTGTAGCGACTACTCCTCTGAAACTACTGAATGGATTTTCATGAAACTTGCCCATGAAGTCTAGTTGATCCTAGCAAAAATTCAAGTTGATGTGAAATCCAAATAGATTTTTAAAAAACAAGTTTGTAGCGACAACTTCTTGAAAACTCTAAGTGATATTGATATGGGACTTTTTCTAAAATGATCAGCATGACATGGTGTTGGTCCTTGTCGAAAATCTTTTTGATTTGACTTTTAGAATGGCTGCAGGCCATCTTTGTTTACATAGAGTTATTTAGTAAAAACTTGTAGCATCTACTGCTCTGAAACTACTCGACGGATTTCCATGAAACTTCACAGGAATGTTGCTCTTGATGTCTAAATGATCCTAGCAACATTTCAGGTTGATCGGAAATTCAAGATGGCCGCCATGCTAAAAATAGATTTTCAAAATGCAAGTTTGTAGCGACTACTTATTGAAAAAACTGTTAGTGATATTGATATGGGACTTTTTCTAAAATGATCAGTATGACATGATGTTGATCCTTGTCAAAAATTATTTGATTTGACATCAAACATGGCCACCGGTGGCCATCTTTGTTTACATAGAGTTATATAATGAAAACTTGTAGCGACTACTCCTCTGAACTAGACGGATTTTCATGAAACTTCACAGGAATGCTGATCTAGCTATCAATTTTTTTTTAATTTCTTGTCGGCGCTACTCCTCCTAAACGTCTTGTTGGATTTCGAGGAAACTTGGCAGGAAGCATCGGTAAGATGTCTAGTTGTGCATATTGCGCTTTTGTTCCAGTTTGCTGATTTATGACGGAGTTATGGCACTCTGACATTTTTTACTTTAAATTTATTGTCGGCGCTACTCCTCCTAAACGGGGGGCGTCCGTGGCCGAGTGGTTAACGTCTCTGACTTGAAATCACTTGCCCCTCACCGCTGTAGGTTCGATCCCTCAGGGGCCTAGGAATCTTTATGTGAGGAAGCTATCCAGCTGGCTTGCGGAACGTCGGTGGTTCTACCCAGGTGCCCGCCCGTGCACGAAAATTGCCCGGAGGGGCACTTGGGGTCTTCCTCCACCAATGGAAGCTGGAATGTTGCCATATGACCTTAGCTGTTAGTGCGACTATAAAATCCAATTCAATCAATCAATCCTCCTAAACGGCTTGTTGGATTACTACAAAATTTGGCAGTAAGCCTCAGTATGATGTCTAGTTGTGCAAAGCATGGCATATCATTGAAATTTTGAACAAGTTCGAAAACCAGCTAGATCTAGTTAGTAACGACAGGTTATGGCCTTGATTTGTGAAAAATGCTATATTGTATTTTCCTTTGTTAAATTTGTAGTTACTTCATTTTTTATCTGATCTTTACCATATTTGTTTAGAATGTTAATACACCCCCCTCCCCACCCCCCCACCCCCCCACCCACATTTTTATGAAATTTCATTCATAAAAGAAAGTGGGACAAATTAAAAAATGCCCATGCCAGACTAGACACAGCAGACTTATTGCCAATGATTACCAGGTGAGCGATCTTAGGCCATCCTATCCCTGTTGTATTTGCAATGTTTTAAAAAAAACAACTACCGGTACTGATGGGAATTTTATGTTGACAACCCTTGATATAAGAGCCGTTTTAGCCAGTAGAGCATCCACAGGCCCTCTTGGGCCTCTTGTTTTTAATAGAATGGCATTTTGTTTTTAATGCACTTAAATGTCATCTCAGCAAATGGCTAAAATGTTTAGGCCAAAAATAAAATTATGTTTGTTTCCCCTTCCCGACCCATGCAAAAAAGGGTTGGGTAGGTAGGTAGGTAAATTTTTTTTTTTATTTCATTTCTTTTATTTGAGATCAAAACTGGAATACATGCTACCTATAAGACACATTTAAGACAAAAGAAAAAAAAAAAAAAAAAAAAAAAAAAATTCGCCAGTATCGAAAAAATAATTCGGGTCGCGGCAATTTCGGTGGGTCGGTCGGGAAGGGGAAACAAAGATAATTTTATTTTTGGCCTTACAAACTTTCATTTAAGCATCATTGACCTTTTTATTTTTAAGTCTAGCCCCTGTTAGGCGAGACATGTGAATCCACGGATTTCTTGTTTAACAAAAACGTTATGTTCATGAGACGCACCCTCCCTACACTATCTAGATCCATTTAAAGCAAATAAATATGGTCGCTTCAAACTTATCTATATACAGACACATCGATTATCATGATTGCTGCAGAAGATGTATTATTATAAATTACTATACTGAGGGAAAAAAGTTTAGCAAGATTTTGTTGCACCCTTGAAATAATACATTTTTGGTTGTAAAATCAAGAAACTAATGCCATAGACACAATATTTTATTAAACAGACAACAATAACAGTCAAACATCTTAATGAGGTAACGAATAAATGAAGGTAGGGGGCAAGCCCGTAAAGTCCCAAAATGTCAGTATATCTTGTATACAGTAATATTTCATCTAAAAAACTTGCTAAACTTTTTTCCCTCAGTATATTATAAAAATTGATAGAACATACATTTCATTCAGGAGACTTTGTGTCGGAGTCCAGTGTATGGAAAGCCTAATCCTAATGTCCGAGTCCAGTGTATGGGATGCATAAGAGAAGAAAGACTGTCACAAGAGAACAATACCTATTGTAAGTATAATGTAGATGTTAATTGTTGCTTGTGTGCTGATAACTCAGATTTAAAAGATTGTTTGAAAACAATTATGTCTCCCCCCATGTATGTATGAAATGAGTGCAACTTCAAGCCACGTCCGTTCAAGGTCAAGGTCACAGAGGTTGAAGGTCATATGCACTAAATTTTTCATGTCCGCTCCATATCTCTTGAACCGCTTGAGGGATTTTGAAATAACTTGGCACTTATGTTCACCATATGGAGTCCCCCCATGTATGGGGAGACATTGTTTTTAGCTTGGATGTCCGTCCGTCCATCTATCCATCTGTCTGTCACAAGTCGTGTCTGCTCCATATCTCTTGAACCACTGAAGGAGTTTTGAAATAATTTGGCACAAATGTTCACCATACGAGACGACGTGCAGAGCGCAACTTCCAGCCATGTCTGTTCAAGGTCAAGGTCATACTTAGAGGTCCAAGGTCATAATATGCACGTGGACTACAGTATGAGAGTGCATGACTAGAGTGTAACAGCAGTGCATGAAAAGTATTCATTGGCGTAGACTGCACTATAATCACAGTAAACCAAGCATTTCACGCCCGGTAGCCACTAGATCAGTATATCCTCAGTCTAAACAGGTACATTTCCATGATGTTTGTCCTTTACACTGAGAGTGTGGGGGAGATATGTTTTTGTTACAAAAACGACCCCGTCTAGTTACCTTCAGATTTATGTAAAATGCAGTGATCTTTAGCTCTACTGGCCAAAATATTGACTAAAAATAAAATAAAAAACATCTTTAAACGACTTCTTTTCATGAACCAATGGCTCACTTGAGTTGTTTTCTCATAAAAAAACTTATTAGATTGGGGTATGTCGTTTGGCAGGTGGGCGGGGCGGGCGGGCGGCATCAAACTCTTAGTTTCCGCTCTATAACTTTGTTAGGAATGGGGTATTGCAATGAAACTTGCAGGGTAGATAGCTTATATGGAAAGGAAGGTTGGGATTGCCTTTGGGGTCACTGGGGTCAAGGTCAAAGTCACTGTTACTAAAATAGAAAAATGGTTTCCGCTCAATAACTTCAGTTGGGAATGAGATAATTGGAACAAAACTTGCCCATTCAGGACTCGACGTTAACTTTACGGACATCTTGCCAATGGGGCAAGTTAACTCTGAAATTTACTTGTCCATGCCAGTTTGCTGGTTGCCCAATTATTTAGACCCAAAGCTTTTATTTTATAAGGATATACTGTTTGAGGCTTCACGTGTATCAGACCCACTTAATGATATAACTCGCACAGCACCTTTCTGAGAAGTCTAAAAGCTGGTCTAATACAATAATAGTATCCGAAACCTGCAAAGATCGATGGGTTTCTTTTATATTTTGTCATATTCTATGGTGCTTGTCCCTCAGTTTTGAATTGAATTGAATTGAATGTTGTTTAACGGCTCATCAACACAGTATAGGTTATTTAGAGCCGCCCCAGAGAGAGGGGAAGGATACATAGGAATCCGGGAACCTGCCCTACTCTTATTATCGAATAGATTCCTATGGTTCTTTAACGTGCTCGGAGGATAGACCGATACACGGGACCGCCCGGTTTACGTCCCCATCCGACGGACGAGGCTAAGGTAAAGTGTCTTGCCCAAGAACACACCGACGGAACTCAGTGGCACCACGGAGGATTGAACCCGGGGCCTCCGGTTACAAATCCGCCCCCTCAGTTTTGAAGTTGCCTGATAGGATTGAGCTTTTGAGACTTTACCTGCCCGGAGCCAAGTTTTACCTGCCCCGAGCCGGCAGACAGTCCTTTACATGGAGCCCTGCCATTGTTACTTTAATTTTCATCTTACCAGTACGGTATGCCTGAGGGCAATGAGAGAAAGTACAGAGTGCAAGAACGCTATCTTAATTCAAAATAGAGTTATTACCCTTTGGAATTTTATAATATTATATAATTCTTTTCCGAAGCATAACTCAGAAACTACTAATGGGACTGAAGTGAAACTACACACAATGGTAAAGGGCAATGAGAGAAAATGCAATTATCTATTATTTTGATTCGACATTAAACTGTGGCCGCCAGTGTTTACATAGAGTTTGAAGAGTAAAAATGTGTAGCCACTACTCCTCTGAAACTACTTGACGGATTTTCATGAAACTTCACAAGAATGTTGCACTTGGTCTCTAGTTGATACTAGCAAAAGTTTGTAACAACTACTTCTTGAAAACTGTAAGATTAGTGATATTGATATGGGGCTTTTTCTAAAATGATCAGCATGATATGGTGTTGATCCCTGAAACTAAGTTACCGATTTATGAAACTTTACAGGAATGCTGATCTAGTTATCAAAACCTATCAGTAGAGCTTCAAGGTCATTGACCTCTTGTTAGAAAATGTAAGCCTTTTGTATTATATAGACAAGTGAGAATAAATTCATGGTTTAAAGGACAAGTAATGTTTTTTCTAGATATTACCACCTCTGGACTTCTACATTTTCACCTTTTAGCACAAAAGTTTCTTTTGACAAGTTGTACTGAAATATCTTCATCCATGCTCTTGAAAATATAGAATTGTCTCCCTTATCAATGAAAATACTTTATTGTCAGAATAAGTGTATTCTATAATCTTTATTTACCACAGGTACTCTGATACCCTACATGGATTCCGCCATCCACTCGTACAAGCTGCTGGATGATTAGTCGGGGAGACCTGAAGTTGGTTGAGTAGTGTAGTTCAGATTTGACGAAAGTTGACTGGTTGCTTTTCAAGTAAGTAAAAAACTTGACGATAAATACAACTGTTTAAAAAAAAAATCAGTGCTTCGAAAACAGACATAGGCCATGTTTCCCTGTCATAATTTAAAAAAAAAAAGAAAGTTGAAGAGACACATTAAAAAAATTGTTCTTTTAATAACAAAAAACATTTTATCTCGACTATTCGAAGAAGAATAAGAGAGCTTATGTAATCACGTCAGCATCCCAGTGCATATTGAGTTCTGTGTGTAAGCTGTGTTTACAGGTCTATCTCTTAGATAAAAATAAAGACGTTTATATAGCTTTAGAAAGAGAGTTTGAACTCTAGCAACCCAACTGAGACTTTATCCGGTGGACGACTGTTTCAGTCCTTGATTGTAGGGGAAAAGAAAGACCACTTTCATAAATCATAGCAAGATGGTGGGAATTGAAAGGATTTTGGAAGCATATGTCTGGTGAGACAGCGGTGTGGAACCTGTCTATTTTTTTTAATGGCTTCTAGCTGATTGTTGATCTTGTACATCATGATCAGTCTTAAGCTAAAAACCTGTCTGCGATTTTCCCTTCCAGTTTGTCTTATATCATCTCAGTGATGCTTGATCTGTCACCGTTGCGATTGGTGCCGTCAGCCTTTGTACCTTTTGAGCTTGTATGCATCTGGTCTGCTTGGGCCTTGACTTACAGATCCGATGTTGAGGTTTCATATGACTGGAATCTGATGGTCGATTAGTCCATTCAGATGTCGAATGTGCATCCTAATCCTAAATATTGTGCTGAAGTCACATGCTGCAGGACTTACTTGTGTAGAACATAGTCGTGGATGATGTTGCTTCTCTTTCTGGTAATGGTAAGGATGTAACGTCCATTTTCCATCTCATCTACCAAGTAAATGTTGTGGGTATGTCATTGATGTAAAAATGCCAATAGGCTTGGTCCTAATACTATCCCTGTCCTAGTACTATATACTTATCCCTGAGGTACTCCTGATTCGACGCTGGTCTTGTCCAACAAACGCTTTTATCTATCTGGTGGTTTCCCTCATATTCCATACATAGTGGTGGAGTTTGTGCATTAGCTTGATGTAGCTGACTTTATAAAATACCTTGAAGTTCATAATAAGGATTCCTGTCTGTTTGTCATTTTCCATATTTGCTGTTATGTCGTCTGTGAATTTCAGCAACTGTATTTTACATGATCTGCCCTTGCACAAGTTGTGCTGCAATAAAAAGAGGATGTTGTGTTTAGCTGCATGTTCATGGCTGATTGCAATGTGTTCGAGGATTTTTCAGCAACATATCAGAGAGATGGGCCTATAGTTCTCTGCCTGGTACTTATGTCCTTTTTTGAAGGCTGGTGTCACAAGAGCTGTTCTCTATGTATCTGGGAACTCACCTCTGTGTGAAGATGATAGTCTGTATAGGTGAGATCTGCTGTTGGTTTTATATTGTCAGTACTAGCTGCTTTTGTGAATTAAAGATGTTTAGAAGTTTCTGCACTTCATTTCTGTTGATGTCTATATCTGAGACAGTAGAGAAGTCTCCTGAGCTTTTCAAAAACTTTTCTTGTGATTGTGAATTCCTCTAAAATGAATTTAAATTGTCAATTTAGGATGCTAGTTTTACATTATCTTTAAGTTCTGTGATGTTGCTGTTGTATGCCTATTTGTGTTAAATGTATGTCAAAAAACCATATCATGAGGTTCCTTTGTTTGGTTCTTCTGCTTTTTGGGCCGTCTGGTTTCAGAATGATTGTCTCCTCCTGTGTATGACCAATATGCCTTTGTTTTCTTTGAAATAGATGCTTGGTGGTTTTAAATTTAATAGTATGCTTCTTGTCGGCTGATTTCTTCTTTTTCTTGTATAGCCTGTCTGGCTTTTTCATTAAAACTTTAATTTCTGTGGTGATCCAAGGAAATTCATCTTAATATTTTATTTTTTAATATTGGTCAGTTTCCATATTTATTGTTAAGTGTAGCTCCAGGAACCTCTAATAGTTTCTACTCCCTGGTAAGGGTAGCACCAGGAACCTCTAATACTTTGTACTTCCTAGTTAATTCCACATTAGGTGATTCCTCTGCAGACCTTGTGTTGACTAAGGTTTTCAGTTCTGTGTATCTCTAAATATAATTGTGCCTCTGCCATTATGCAGGTCCCTAACACTGCTGCCCGCATTGCATACTCATGTTCTATAGCCCCTATCAGAGCCTCACAATGGTGCAGTTCTAAGGGTTATAGTCCACCTGCCATTGTGCCAAGAGGAGAATTCCCTCAATGAAACATTATGTCTGCACTTGGATTTCTAGTTCTTTCACCAAGGGCACAGTAGATTGTGGGCTTGTCCACTTTCCAAAGCCCACTTTATAGATTTTGTACAACTCCACATGATTTTATAAGCAAGATAAATAATACCCAAATTTTACAAAATTGCTTACTGTAAATTTGTAAACATTAATATGCAGGGTATGTGCACATTTCTGTATAATAAATATGGTTTTGACAGTATAAATGTTTCTCTAATGTACTCTTAGCCAACGTGAACATTAAAGGGACAATGTCCGTAACTTTTAGCTTATAAAACACACACTAATTATGTTCGCAAACATTACACACCAAACATTATTGAATATTTACTAATTAAAAGCAGGATTGTTTGACTGAATTCAATCGCGGTACAAAAAACAGAGAAACCGCTTCAGGCGTTTGAAACTAACCTGCAATTAAATTTAGACCGTACAGCTGTATACCGACTTCCTTGTCTGGGTGAGACCACCGATGTCTATGTCTGGCTGAGACCGTACAGCTGCCTAGGCCCAATATGGGGCCGAATTTCGACCCCATCCCAATCCAAAATATCCTCATATTTTCCACCCAAAAAAAGCAAAATATTTTCCCAAAATACAAAAATAAAAAAACAATAAAGAAACATATATATATATATGTTTTTTCCTTAAAGACACATTTCCCAATGCTACTTGGTCAGTGAAAAAGCATGGGAAGCTTGAATATTTACAGCCAGCACGCTTCATGGCTGATCAACTCAGGTATATAAATTGAGACCCACTCTTAGTTTTTTATTTGTATAGCATTGCTATATTGAGGGTAAGAATAGCTTAACAACACTTTGTAATTTACTTTAATGAAAAAATATATGTTTATAATGTAGCTTTTGAATACAAAACTTACCTGGTATTTCTTAATTGTTTTTAGACCAAAAATCAGAGCACAACACAATAAATATACAACATTCTTTAATGTGTTATAATGTGTACTGCTCACAGATGCTTTATTGGGTGGGCCTCATAATCTGAGGAAAAATTGAATATCACACTTTGCTCATGAAATTGTATGGCTAACAGTGATTTACAGTTACCTATAGAAATTCTCTCCCCCCACCCAAATACAATAGGCTCGAAATATGTCTTTAAATTAAATGTAGACCGTAAAGCTGTATACCGAGGTCCTTGTCTGGATGAGACCACCGATGTCTATGTCTGGATGAGACCATACAGCTTTCTAGGCCCAATTTGGGGCCGAATTTCGACCCCATCCCAATCCAAAATATCCTCATATTTTCCCAAAAAAAGCAAATAATTTTCCCAAAATAAAAACATGAAAAAACATATATATATATATGATTTCCTTAAATTAAATGTAGACTGTACAGCTGTATGTATACCAAGGTCCTTGTCTGGATGAGACCGCCAGTCTCTATGTCTGGATGAGATCGTACAGCCGTCTAGGCCCAATTTGGGGCCGAATTTCGACCCCATCCCAGTCCAAAATATCCTCATATTTTCCCCCCCCAAAAAGCAAAATATTTCCCCAAAATACAAAAATGAAAAAATAAAGAAATATATATATATGTTTTCCTTAAATTAAATGTAGACTGTACAGCTGTATGTATACCAAGGTCCTTGTCTGGATGAGACTGCCAATCTCTATGTCTGGATGAGATCGTACAGCTGTCTAGGCCCAATTTGGGGCCGAATTTCGACCTCATCCCGATCCAAAATATCCTCATATTTTCCCAAAAAAAGCAAATAATTTTCCGAAAATAAAAAAATAAAAAAACATATATATATATGTTTTCCTTAAATTAAATGTAGACTGTACAGCTGTATGTATACCAAGGTCCTTGTCTGGATGAGACCACCAATCTCTATGTCTGGATGAGATCGTACAGCTGTCTAGGCCCAATTTGGGGCCGAATTTCGACCCCATCCCAACCCAAACTAAAATTACACTCGCGGTAATAATAGTGAGCGTGAGCGTAAAGTTGTCGAAATAGCTCCCAACTGAGCTAACCGGGCTATAGATATTACGCAATACATACTATGGTGAAAACCTAATGCGCTAATGGAAGTCACGTGATCGCAGAAAAGGTAAATACGGTGGGTCCCACTTTATTTACAAATAATAATTAAAGCTTCTTTTTTTTCAAACTCACGAATGTATTACTACAGACTTCTTAGGGTCTATGCTCATGTTTTCATTTATACATTTCACTGAATAAAAGTCAGACATTCATTTGGTTATTCTCAATATCTGTTTACTCATGGACAGTGTCCCTTTTAACCCTTCATGATTAAGAATGTTGTTGATGATGTTATCAATCTTCATGGTTTTGTGACAATGGCATATAAAGAACATAAATGTAGTTTCCAACAGAGGCATTATGTGTCCCTGTTTTCTAAGAACAATTTCATAACCATAACAATTTTTTTCTATGAATTATAACTATGCATCAATATCATGTAATTTAAGGGAATTTCATCAGGATTGGTAGTTTTTCAGAATCGTTTAAAACATTATTTCTGTATTAAATTGACAAAAATGAAATAAATAAGCCAAAAGAAATTACACTGAACAAATAAATAAAAAACCTGAAGAAGATATTTCCTAATTATGGTTATGCCCGATGGTTAGTTATTTTAAACTAAGCAGTGGTAACAAATTTGTAAAGTATTGCAACATCGTGGCTAGATTACGCAGAGGTATTCCACGGGACAACTGTATAAATTTGGTATTTTTAGCCCCCAAATCCTGATGGACCCTTTAAGAGATATTGCAAGTTCTTTATTTATGTATATATATATATATATATAGCTGATTAATCTTTTAGATAAACTATGATATGTTGTTTTAGTGTTTTAATCACATTGATTTTAACTGCAATATTTATTAGCTCTTAGAATGGCCGAAGGCCAGGCAATTCAGCCAAGTGAGCTTATATTTACCACCAAATGTGTCAAATGTTTATCATTAGAACCTTTTGGACACTATACAGCCTATATGCCGCTGGACATTGGGGAAGAAAAGATCTCTATGTCCACCGCCATATGCATGCCATCTTTGGGATGGTTAAAATTATGTACTATTGATTTTATGAATATTAAGTTCTGCTCAACCCGGGGCTAGAAGGCGTGAGCGATAGCTAGCATATTTCACTACCGTTCATGAACAGTCTCAAATAAACCGAGACTACAATGTTTCGTATGTGTCGTGTTCGGCCGTTTCCAATGGTCCACTCTCATACCTTTTTTTTTTAAACTAGTAGATTTATACAGGTCCTCTTTGGGGTCCTGTTTTAGTTGTTCTTATAAAATACAGACTTAGAATAGCATATTCATATTGCATCCACTGACAATGTTAAAATTAGCATCCTACCTTGTTATAAATAAAACAATTCTGTTTTCTAGGTCAATATTGTAAATTCTGTTTAGCAATACACTTGTCATCAGTTCCCCAGATAACTAGTGTATCCACATACTTCACTCTAAGCATGACTGTAATAGCCTTTGCGTCCATTGAAAGTTGGATGAAATACCATTACAGTTGTAAATGCTATCTAGGGTACTGGTCATTGCTAGACTTGAATAAATATCAAGAATAACATGTATTATAAATTAAACGAATGCCACCTCCGTAACCTATCAGCTGAAAAGAGCCCATAATTCTGCCAAAAGTTGATGGACCGGAACAGCATGACGAAATGATAACTGGACTTCATACTGATATTTCCCACTACATCAAAAACTGTTGAGATGTTCAGGAGGAGTAGCCATACTGATTTGCTAGACTAGAAGTAACATGTTGAGTTACCTTCGAATTAAATCTATTGACAATGTTAAAATGATTCCAATAGTAGCATAAGATATGAATTAAAATAAGATATGAATTAAAAAATACTGTTTTCTTAACTCACTATAATTGTAAATTCTGTCTAGTAATATTTATTTGTGTAGTTACTAGACTTGAATAAAGATGTTAAATTATATATTCATATTAAAATCAGTTGAAAATGTTAAGATGATTCCAATAGCAGCAAAATAAAATGCTGATTTTGTAAATTCTGTCCCAACAATATTTATTTGTGTAGTTGCTAGACTTAAAGAAACTAATCCGCCAAATAACGGAAAAATTACACTACAAAACCGTTTATCAAAACTATCAAGGTGTTCAGGTCATAGACTAATGTATATGTGCCAATTAAAAGTATAAATTTTTCACTGGTTTTTAAAATACACATGATTGATTATGCCTAAATTGAATTATGGGTTGGTAACTTTTAATTCAGCGCTCCACTTTTGGGATTTGGCATGGCTGGTTAAAGCCGTTTATATTTTGTCTAGATTTTGGATTCACAAAATATGTAATATATATATCTTGTAATCAGTAGATTTAAAAATGGTGTATATATGTTGTAAAATTTGGCTAATGTTGGCGGGATAGCTACTTTGAATAAGAGGTTGAATTACATTATATATACTGAATCAATTGACAATATTAAAATGATTCAATAACAGCATAACTTCATATGTAAATATACAAAAAATGCTGTTTTCTTACCACAGTATTGTAAATTCTGTATTGCAGTATATTTATGTGTCATTGCTAGATTGAATAAACAGGGTTCCCACGGGTCCTTGAAATCTTTGAAAGTACTTAAATTTGAAAAAAAATCAAGGTCTGGAAAGTGCTTGAAAATCTGATAAGGTACTTGAAAGTCCTTCTGGATTTTTGCTGTTCATCCCAAAAATGGCTATTGGTTGTGCGTTCCTAGAATATTTGTTGCTGTTTTGGGCATTACATTGCACGAATATTAGTCCTAGAATTTTGGAAAAAAGGTCCTTGAAAGTCCTTGAATTTGGCCTTCCAATAAGGGTAGGAACCCTGAACAAAGATCTTGGATAACATCCATATTGCTCAGTGGTATCAATGGTGCTCATATTCAGTAGTAAAATGTAAAATGATTCAGTTAGCAGCATACACTGTCTAAATTATCAAACAATAGCTCAAATTATAGGTAATAATTCATGTGATGTCAGATGCTGCAGTATTCCACGATCTTGTGACTCAGTTCTTATAGATCTAGTGAATTATTTACCAAACAATCTGCACAAATTGCTGTTTTGCTATTTAGACTTTATTTTAAGTTTAGCTCTAGGAAATATGTATTTCCATTGTTGCAAGTCTAGAACAGACCATGTGGCATTAATTTTTCTAGACTTGAATTGCATTCATATTGCAACAATTGACAATGTTAAAATAATTGCATAACTTCATATGTAAATATACAGAAAACGCTGTTCTATCTCAGTATTGTAAATTTGACATAGCAATACACTTTCCATTGTAGCCTAGTAAAAAGTTTTATTCTAATAATAGCATAACTTTTTACGCCCCTGCTATTCGAAGAATTGTGTAAGGGCATAAGGTATTACCCCTGTCCGTCAATCTACTCTTGCCTCAGTCAGTGTGTCTGTATTGTAAATGTTGTCCAGATTTAACTTTGATATTGTTATCCAATCTTCTCTAAACTTGGTCAAATTATATATGGGCACAATTTCTTGGCCAGGTATCCAATTAATGTCAGAAAGATAATAGCCTTATTAAAATGTGAAGCAATAGTGGGGGCATCCATGTCCTACGGCTGAAATTAAAGGTAATGATTCATGCGATGTCAGTTCTGCAGTGTTCCACGTACCTGTGACTCAGGTCTTACAGATCTAGTGAAATATTTACCAAACAATCTACACAAATTGCTATATTTTTTTTTTTATAAAAGCTTTGTTTTAAGTTCAGTCTTTGAAATATGTATTTCCATTGTTGCATGACTAGAACAAACAATATTGACTAAATTCATATAACATTAATAGACTCAATCTCAATGATGGTCTGTTCTAAATAAATTGAAATGGTTATTATGATATCGGACAAAGAGTTCATTACTTACACTGTACCTATACAAAAGTATAAGTATATAATGTTGGACACTCTTCTTTAGTGGTTTACACAATATAAGACATCACTGAGATTTAGCCCAGATTTATCCCTATTGATACATGTTAAAATGATTCCAATGAATGCATTGTTGCTGATATAAAATGAAAAAAATATCTGTTTAAAAAGAAATCTGTTTTTCATGAGTTAGTATAGTAAATTCTGTCTAGCAATATTTATTTGTGTTGTTACTAGACTAGAATAAAGGTTTTAAAGATATTGCATCAATTTTAAATGTTAAAATTATTCTAATAATAGCATAACTTTTTATGCCCCTGCTGTTCGAAGAATGGTGTAAGGGCATATAGTATTACCCCTGTCCGTCCATCTATTCTTGCCTCAGTCAGTGTGTCCATATCGTAAATGTTTGCGGACTTAACTTTGATAATTATTATCAAATCTTCTCTAAACTAGGTCAAATTTTATATGGGCACAATGTCTTGGCCAGGTATCCAATTAATGTCAGAAAGGTAATAGCCTTGTTAAAATGTGAAGCAATAGTGGGGGCATCCATGTCCTATGGCTCAAATTATAGGTAATAATTCATGCGATGTCAGCTCTGCAGTGTTCCATGTACCTGTGACTCCGGTCTTACAGATCTAGTGAATTATTTACCAAACAATCTACACAAGTTGCTGTTTTGCTATAAAGACATTTTTTAAGTTCAGTCTAGGAAATATGTATTTCCATTGTTGCAAGATTAGAACAAACAATGTGGACTACACTTATATAACATTTATTGACACATGTTAAAATGATTCCAATAATGGCATTAATAAATGTATATGGAAAGAAAACAAAATGCAGTTTTCTTCAGTCAATATTGTAAATTCTGTCCAGTAATATTTATTTGTGTTGTTGCTGGACTTGAATAAAGATGTTGAAATGGATTCTTATTGCAACAATGGCCGATGTTAAAATAATTCTAATAATAGCATACCTTCTTTAAATACAATCAAATTCTATATTGGCCCAGTTGTTCAAAGAAAGGTTAAATTAACGGAACGTTAAGTCAGAATTTCAAATCTCTCTGAATTTCTGATAAACGAATATTTCTACCAGAAATTGAGCATTTGAAAGCATTATGTTAAGAAGAAATGCAAATTGAATAGGACAAAATATATTTTATGAAAAACTGTGTTTTGAAAGTTTACACTAACCAAGGATTAAGATAACCAATCTTTAAACAACTGGGCCCGTTATGTGTAGTAATATTTATTTTTGTTGTTGATAAGACTTAAATATGTTGAATTGCATTCTTATTGCATCAATTGACAATGTTAACATGATTCTAATATCAGCATATCTCATGTAAATTGCAACAAAGAAATGCTGTTTTCTTCAGTTATGTTGTAATTTTTGTCTAGCAGTATTTATTTGTATTGTTGCTAGACTTGAATAAAGATTTTGAATAACATTCATATTGCATGAATTGAAACTGTTAAAATGATTTTAATAACAGCTGGACTTTTTATAAATTAAAAACAATGGCTCAAATGATAGGTAATAATTCATGCGATGTCAGACGCTGCTGTTTTCCACAAACCTGTGACTCCGGTCTTACAGATCTAGTGAATTATATACCAAACAATCTACACGAATTGCTGTATTGTTTTTTATAAAAGCATTGTTTTAAGTTCAGTCTAGGAAATATGTATTTCCATTGTTGCATGACTAGAACAAACAATGTGGACTAAATTCATATAACATTAATAGGCTCAATCTCAATGATCGTATGTTCTAAATAAATTGAAATGGTTATTATGATTTTGGACAAAGAGTCATTACTTACACCGTACCTATACAAAAGTGTAGGTATGTCATGTCGGACATCGTCTTGAGTGGTTTACACAATCTAAGACATCACTGAGATTTAGCCCAGATGTATCCCTATTGACACATGTTAAAATGATTCCAATGAATGCATTGTTGTTTATATAAAATGAAAAAGGAATCTGTTCAATAAGAAATCTGTTTTTCATGATTTAGTATAGTAAATTCTGTCTAGCAATATTTATTTGTGTTGTTGCTAGACTAGAATAAAGGTTTTGAATAACATAGATATTGCTTCAATTTTAAATGTTAAAATTGTTCTAATAATAGCATAACTGTTTACGCCCCTGCTATTCGAAGAATGGTGTAAGGGCATATAGTATTACCCCTGTCCATCCATCTATTCTTGCCTCAGTCAGTGTGTCCGTATCGTAAGTGTTGTCCAGACTTAACTTTGATAATTGTTATCCAATCTTCTCTAAACTTGGTAAAATTGTATATGGGCACAATGTTTTGGCCAGGTATCCAATTAATGTCAGAAAGGTAATAGCCTTATTAAAATGTGAAGCAATAGTGGGGGCATCCATGTCCTACGGCTCAAATTATAGGTAATAATTCATTTGATGTCAGTTCTGCAGTGTTCCACGTACCTGTGACTCGGGTCTTACAGATCTAGTGAATTATTTACCAAACAATCTATGCAAATTGCTGTTTTGCTATAAAGACATATTGTAAGTTCAGTCTAGGAAATATGTATTTCCATTGTTGCAAGACTAGAACAAACAATGTGGACAACACTTGTATAACATTTATTGACACGTTAAAATGATTCCAACAATGGCATTATTATGTTATGTATACGGAAAGAAAACAAAATGCAGTTTTCTTCAGTCAATATTGTAAATTCTGTCAAGTAATATTTATTTGTGTTATTGCTAGACTTGAATAAAGATATTGAATTGGATTCTTATTGCAACAATGGCCAATGTTAAAATAATTCTAATAATAGCATAACTTCTTTTAAATACGATCAAATTCTATATTGGCCCAGTTGTTCAAAGAAAGGTTAAATTGACTGAGCGTTAAGTCAAAATTTCAAATCTCTCTGAATTTCTGATAAACAAATATTTCTACCAGAAATTGAGCATTTGAAAGCATTATTTGAAGAAGAAATGCAAATTAAAAACTTTTAATAGTACAAAACATATTTTTATGAAAAACTGTGTTTTGAAAGTTTACACTAACCAAGGATTAAGCTAACCAATCTGTCAACAACTGGGCCCATTATGTGTAGTAATATTTATTTTTGTTGTTGATTGACTTAAATTTGTTGAATTGCATTCTTATTGCATCAATTGACAATGTTAAGATGATTCTAATATCAGAATATCTCCTGTAAATTGCAACAAAAAAATGCTGTTTTCTTCAGTTATGTTTTAATTACTGTCTAGCATTTTTTATTTGTATTGTTGCTAAACTTGAATAAAGGTTTTGAATAACATTCATATTGCATGAATTGAAACTGTTAAAATGATTTAATAACAGCATGCCTTTTTATAAATTAAAAACAATGGCTCAAATTATAGGTAATAATTCATGCGATGTCAGACGCTGCTGTTTTCCACAAACCTGTGACTCCGGTCTTACAGATCTAGTGAATTATTTACCAAACAATATACACAAATTGCTGTATTTGTTTTATATAAAAACATTGTATTAAGTTCAGTCTAGGAAATATGTATTTCCATTGTTGCACGACTAGAACAAACAATGTGGACTAAATTCATATAACATTAATAGGCGCAATCTCAATGATCGTATGTTCTAAATAAATTGAAATGGTTATTATGATTTTGGACAAAGAGTTCATTACTTACACCGTACCTATACAAAAGTAAAGGTATATAATGTCGGACACCGTCTTGAGTGGTTTACACAAAAAAGACATCACTGAGATTTAGCCCAGATTTATCCCTATTGACACATGTTAAAATGATTTTAATGAATGCATTGTTGTTTATATAAAATGAAAAAAAGAATCTGTTCTTCATGAGTTAGTATAGTAGTAAATTCTGTCTAGCGATATTTATTTGTGTTGTTGCTAGACTAGAATAAAGGTTTTCAATAACATAAGATATTGCATCAATTTTAAAGGTTAAAATTATTCTAATAATAGCATAACTTTTTACGCCCCTGCTATTCGAAGAATGGTGTAAGGGCATATAGTATTACCCCTGTCCGTCCATCTACTCTTGCCTCAGTGAGTGTGTCTGTATTCTAAATGTTTTCCAGACTTAACTTTGATAATTGTTATCCAATCTTCTCTAAACTTGGTCAAATTGTATATGGGCACAATGTCTTGGCCAGGTATCCAATTAATGTCAGAAAGATAATAGCCTTATTAAAATGTGAAGCAACAGTGGGGGCATCCATGTCCTATGGCTCAAATTAAAGGTAATAATTCATGTGATGTCAGTTCTGCAGTGTTCCACGTACCTGTGACTCCGGTCTTACAGATCTAGTGAATTATTTACCAAACAATCTACACAAATTGCTGTTTTGCTATAAAGACATATTGTAAGTTCAGTCTAGGAAATATGTATTTCCATTGTTGCAAGACTAGAACAAACAATGTGGACTACACTTGTATAACATTTATTGACACATGTTTAAATGATTCCAATAATGGCATTATTATGTATACGGAAAGAAAACAAAATGCAGTTTTCTTCAGTCAATATTGTAAATTCTGTCCAGTAATATTTATTTGTGTTGTTGCTAGACTTGAATAAAGATGTTGAATTGGATTCTTATTGCAACAATTGCCAATGTTAAAATAATTATAATAATAGCATGACTTCTTTTAAATACAATCAAATTTTATATTGGCCCAGTTGTTCAAAGAAAGGTTAAATTAACGGAACGTTAAGTCAAAATTTCAAATCTCTCTGAATTTCTGATAAACAAATATTTCTAGCAGAAATAGAGCATTTGAAAGCATCATGTGAAGAAGAAATGCAAATTTAATAGTACAAAATATATTTTATGAAAAACTGTGTTTTGAAAGTTTACACTAACCAACGATTAAGATAACCAATCTTTGAACAACTGGGCCCGTTATGTGTAGTAATATTTATTTTTGTTGTTGATAAGACTTAAATATGTTGAATTGCATTTTTATTGCATCAATTGACAATGTTAACATGGTTCTGATATCAACATATCTCATGTAAATTGCAACAAGAAAATGCTGTTTTCTTCAGTTATGTTGTAATTTCTGTGTAGCAGTATTTATTTGTATTGTTGCTGGACTTGAATAAAGATTTTGAATAACATTCAAATTGCATGAATTGAAACTGTTAAAATGATTTAATAACAGCATGCCTTTTTCTAAATTAAAAACAATGGCTCAAATTATAGGTAATAATTCATGCGATGTCAGACGCTGCTGTTTTCCACAAACCTTACAGATCTAGTGAATTATTTACCAAACAATATACACAAATTGATGTATTTTTTTTATATAAAAACATTGTTTTAAGTTCAGTCTAGGAAATATGTATTTCCATTGTTGCACGACTAGAACAAACAATGTGGACTAAATTCATATAACATTAATAGGCGCAATCTCAATGATCGTATGTTCTAAATAAATTGAAATGGTTATTATGATTTTGGACAAAGAGTTCATTACTTACACCGTACCTATACAAAAGTAAAGGTATATAATGTCGGACACCGTCTTGAGTGGTTTACACAAAAAAGACATCACTGAGATTTAGCCCAGATTTATCCCTATTGACACATGTTAAAATGATTTTAATGAATGCATTGTTGTTTATATAAAATGAAAAAAAGAATCTGTTCTTCATGAGTTAGTATAGTAGTAAATTCTGTCTAGCGATATTTATTTGTGTTCTTGCTAGACTAGAATAAAGGTTTTCAATAACATAAGATATTGCATCAATTTTAAATGTTAAAATTATTCTAATAATAGCATAACTTTTTACGCCCCTGCTATTCGAAGAATGGTGTAAGGGCATATAGTATTACCCCTGTCCGTCCATCTACTCTTGCCTCAGTGAGTGTGTCTGTATTCTAAATGTTTTCCAGACTTAACTTTGATAATTGTTATCCAATCTTCTCTAAACTTGGTCAAATTGTATATGGGCACAATGTCTTGGCCAGGTATCCAATTAATGTCAGAAAGATAATAGCCTTATTAAAATGTGAAGCAATAGTGGGGCATCCATGTCCTATGGCTCAAATTAAAGGTAATAATTCATGCGATGTCAGTTCTGCAGTGTTCCACGTACCTGTGACTCCGGTCTTACAGATCTAGTGAATTATTTACCAAACAATCTACACAAATTGCTGTTTTGCTATAAAGACATATTGTAAGTTCAGTCTAGGAAATATGTATTTCCATTGTTGCAAGACTAGAACAAACAATGTGGACTACACTTGTATAACATTTATTGACACATGTTTAAATGATTCCAATAATGGCATTATTATGTATACGGAAAGAAAACAAAATGCAGTTTTCTTCAGTCAATATTGTAAATTCTGTCCAGTAATATTTATTTGTGTTGTTGCTAGACTTGAATAAAGATGTTGAATTGGAATCTTATTGCAACAATTGCCAATGTTAAAATAATTATAATAATAGCATGACTTCTTTTAAATACAATCAAATTTTATATTGGCCCAGTTGTTCAAAAAAAGGTCAAATTAACGGAACGTTAAGTCAAAATTTCAAATCTCTCTGAATTTCTGATAAACAAATATTTCTAGCAGAAATAGAGCATTTGAAAGCATTATGTGAAGAAGAAATGCAAATTTAATAGTACAAAATATATTTTATGAAAAACTGTGTTTTGAAAGTTTACACTAACCAAGGATTAAGATAACCAATCTTTGAACAACTGGGCCCGTTATTTGTAGTAATATTTATTTTTGTTGTTGATAAGACTTAAATATGTTGAATTGCATTTTTATTGCATCAATTGACAATGTTAACATGGTTCTGATATCAACATATCTCATGTAAATTGCAACAAAAAAAGAATGCTGTTTTCTTCAGTTATGTTGTAATTTCTGTCTAGCTTTATATATTTGTATTGTTGCTAGACTTAAATAAAGATTTTGAATAACATTCATATTGCATGAATTGAAACTGTTAAAATGATTTTAATAACAGCATGACTTTTTATAAATTAGAAACAGTGGTTCAAATTATAGGTAATAATTCATACGATGTCAGACGCTGCTGTTTTCCACAAACCTGTGACTCGGGTCTTACAGATCTAGTGAATTATTTACCAAACAATCTTCTTGAATTGCTGTATTTTTTTTATAAAAGCATTGTTTTAAGTTCAGTCAAGGAAATATGTATTTCCATTATTGCATGACTAGAACAAACAATGTGGACTAAATTCATATAACATTAATAGGCTCAATCTCAATGATTGTCTGTTCTAAATAAATTGAAACGGTCATTATGATTTCGGACAAAGAGTTCATTACTGACACCGTACCTATACAAAAGTATAGGTATATAAAGTCGGACATGGTCTTGAGTGGTTTACACAATATAAGACATCACTGAGATTTAGCCCAGATTTATCCCTATTGACACATGTTAAAATGATTTCAATGAATGCATTTCTGTTTATATAAAATGAAAAAAAGAATCTGTTCAATCTTTTTTTCATCTGTAAGTACAGTCAATTCTGTCTAGCAATATTTATTTGTGTTGTTGCTAGTCTTCAATGAAGGTTTTGAATAACATTGATATTGCATCAATTGAAAATGTTAAAATGATTCTAATAAAAGATAACTTTTTATGCCCCTGCCATTCGAAGAATGGTGGAAGGGCATATAGTGTTATCCCTGTCCGAGAGTTTGTGTTGAAAATGTTGTCCAGACTCCAACTTGGGTAATTGTTATCCAATCTTCTCTAAACCTGGACAAATTGTATATGGGCACAATGTCTAGGCCTGGTTTTATAATCGGGCGCCATTGCCTCAGTATTTCCAGAGTTATGCCCCTTGGAATAGTAAAAATTCACAAAATGTGCGGACTCGTACTTTGGTAATTGTTATCCAGTCTTCTCCAAACTTGGTCAAATTATATATGGGCACAAAGTCTAAGCTAAGTTTGAAAATCCGACTCATCGCAACAGTTATTCCAGAATTTTGCCCCTTGGAATAGTAAAAAAATTTCACGAAAACGATTTCAGAAAGGTAATTTCTTAATATGTGAAGCAATATCAGGGGCATCCATGTCCTATAGACACACTTCTAGATATAAACAATGGCTCAGATTATAGGTAATAATTCATGCCATGTCAGATGCTGCAGTATTCCGCAAACCTGTGACTCGTGTCTTACGGATCTACTGAGTTATTACCAAATAATTTACAGAAATTGCTGCTATTTTGCTATAACAATGTTATTGTAAAAGAGTATGAGAGTGGACCTTTGGAAACAGCCGAGCACTACACATACAAAATATTGCAGTCTCGGTTTGATTGAGATTGTTCATGAGCGGTAGTGAAATATGCTAGCTACCGCTCATGCCCTCTAACCCCGGGTTGAGCAGAACTCAATATTCATAAAATCAATAGTACAAAATTTTAACCATCCCGAAGATGGCATGCATATGGCGGTGGACATAAAGTTCAGTCCTGGAATTGCATATTTATTGTTGCAAGACTAGAACAAACAATGTAGACAACATTCGTATTGCATTAATTTACACATGTTAATAAAGAAAAAAAATCAGTTTTCCTCAGTCAATATTGTAAATTCTGTCAAATATTTATTTGTGTTGTTGCTAGCCTTGACTCACGATGTTGAATTGCACTTTGTGTTGGTGCGCCTTAAAACCCAATTCAATTCAATTACATTTATTGTTTCTTTTTAAGATTACATGATTTAAAAATAGTTAATGTTCAATCAGATTTAAAAGATCCTTGATATGGTAGCATTAGATGGAGTTTATGTGCATCATTAACATGTAAAATAGTGGGGTGGGGGTAGGGTTGGTGTGGAATCTGTTTTACAGGAGGATGCATTGCCCGAGCATATTATTGTTCTAACTAAACTTGTGTAACATAGCAGATAATACAATTTATTATGCCTTGCACCATGATAGTGGATTGGCATTTAAATAAATATGAAAAGGTGTCCCTTGGAAGCAACAAACACAAATAAGAGAGATAAGTAGCAGACTCAGTTTTATTGTCTCTGTTTGGTAATATAAGGTTCAAACACCTCTTCTGGCCACTAGCATGGGCTTCAGCAGTATTCTACCTTAAAGACACAAAGATTTGGCCCATTGATCCCAAAGGACCAGTAAGTAAACAGCTGCTGATTTGTAGTCGGAGCAACTTCTTACAACTGCCACAGAGCACTAAACAAGTTCTCTAAAGGTCATTCACTTCTTTTACATGTATTTTACAACTGCCCTCTGAAGGTCACACAGCATTACCTTGTCCTACTCTCCATTTATGTACTTCTTTCGGATGGCGGGAGGTATACAGTACTGGTTGTACACAAGAAATGTTTGTTGTCTGTCTCCACTACTAAAACATCGACTGTCATATATAGCCTAAAATTTGCTGAAAATGACATTCATTACCAACCAACCATTGTGTACCTCTGTTAAGGTTTCTCTTTAGGTCTGTTTTAAATCATTCCTACACTCGACAGATACATCTGTGCAACTTCTACATGATAACATGATTGACCTTGACCTTCTTTTACACCAGTGATTCTAGTTACATTTTGCATTAGATTGACAAACATTTTAATTACATCATGCTCCCAGTCGCTCTTGGATAGAGTAATGACCTCCACCCGTTCTCGATGAAGTATCCTTCTGTGACTTTTTATGTGTAAAATCTTTGCTCCATTGTGAAGGTCATTCACTTCTTATATGCCTGTAGTAATAATTCAGGTGATGTTAGATGCTGCAGTATTCTGCAAACATGTGACTCTGGTCCTATAGATCTAGTGAATAATTAACACACGATCTACACAAATTGCTCTTTTGCTATCAAGACATTATTGTCTGAAGATCATTCACTTATATGTCTATAGTAAAGCCCATTTCTCGTCTGCTCTAATAGTACTTCATGCATGGAACGATTGCTCATCTCATCAAGACTGTGCAGAGCCCAACACCCATGTCGGTATCTTCAAAGTCAAGGTCACTCTGAATGCCATTCACTTCTGATATGTCTATAGTAAGCCCCATTTGTCATCTGCTCTAATAGTACTTCATGCATGAAGGGATTGCTCATCTCATCAAGATTGTGCAGAACCCAACACCCATGTCAGTATCTCCAAGGTCAAGGTCACTCTGAAGGCCATTCACCTCTTATATGCCTATAGTGAGGCCAATTTAGTGTCCACTTCATAACTTGCATGCATGAAGGTATTTCATAATAACTAGGCACATTTATTCATCTCATCAAGAGGATGTGCCTAACTGAACACCATTGAGCAGTATCTTCAAGGTGGAGGTCACTCTACAGGCCCATTTCTTTCCCCTCTTCACAACTTGTTGATACATGAAGGGATTTCAGAATAAATACGCACATTTATTCATCTCATGTCAGTATCTTCAAGGTCAAGGTCTCTCTGAAGGCCATTCACTTCTGATTTTGTCTCCTCTTCATAATGCTTGCATATATTGAGGGATTTCAAAATGACATGGCATATTTCCTTATCTCATCAAGACAATGTGCCAAATCCAAACCATGTTGTTATACCCTGAAGGTATTCACTTCTTATATGTCTATAGTAAGGTGCATATCATGTCTACTTAATAACTCTTGCATGCATTGAGGAATTCTGAAATAATTTTGCACATTTACTCATCTCATCCAGACAATGTGCAGAACCCAAGACTCATGTCAGTATCTTCAAATTCAAGGTCACTCTGAAGGCCATTCACTTATTTTATGCCTATAGTAAGGTCCATTTCTTGACCACTTAATAACTCGTACATGAATGGAGGAATTGCAAAATAACTAGGCACATTTATTAATCTCATCAATACAATGTGTAGAATTTGACACCCATGTCTGTATCTTCAAGGTCAGTAAGTCTCTTCACTTCTGATATGCCTATAGTAAGGCCCATTTCTTGTCCTGTTCATTACTCTTGAATGCATAGATGGATGTAATCTTCAAGGTCAAGGTCACTAAAGTCTCTTCACTTCTGATATGCTTATAGTAAGGCCCATTTCTTGTCCTCTTCATTACTCTTGTATGCATAGACGGATGTAAACATATTTTGGCATATTTACTTCTCTGATGAAGGCACTGTGCAGAACCCAAAACTTATGTCAGTATCTTTAAAGCCAAGGTCACTCTGAAGGCCATTCTTTTCTTATATGCCTATAGTAAGGCCGGGCCATTTTGTGTCCGATTTACAACACTTGCCTTCATGGAGTGATTTGAAAATAACTCGACACATTTACTGATCTCATCAGGTCGATATACAGAAACTAACACCCATGTCAGTGTTTTAAAAACAGCATAATTATCTTCTTTTCTATTAAAAAAAGCTGTGTTTTCTTTAGTTGTATTGTAAATTCTGTCTAACAATATTTTTTGTGTTGTTCCTTTACTTGAATAATTTGTATGCCCCCATCACTGAATGGTGAGGGAGCATATATAAAGTTAGCCATGTCTGGCCCTCTGGCCGTTCGGCCGTCCAGACGTATGTACGAGTGTCCATCCCGAAAAGTTTGTGTGACTATCTCCTCCCACACGTCTCACCTCCTTCCACACTTCTCAACTGATTGTTTCAAAACTTTACAAGATGTGCCTATATATTCTGCATCAATATCGACCTTGTATTACTGGAATTGTGGCCCTTTTTTCTTTAAATTTTACGTTTTCTTTTGATTGTGTTCAGTGAGGACAACCGTGTCCCATGGACACATTCTTAGTTTTGAATAACATTAATATTGCTCCAATTGACAATGTTAAAATGATTTCAATAACAGCATACTTATAAACTATCAAAGAATGGTGCGAATGGCTCGAATTATATGGTAATAATTCATGCAATATGAGACGCTACAGTTTTCCGTGAACATGTGACTCAGGTCCTACAGATCTTGTGAATAATTACCGGACAATCTTCACAAATTGCTGTTTAGCTATCTAGACATTATTTAAGTTTTCTGAAGGTCATTCACTTCTTATATGTCTATTGTAAGGCCCATTTCTCGTCTGCTCTAATACTACTTCATGCATAGAGGGATTGCTCATCTCATCAAGACTGCAGAGCCCAACACCCATGTCAGTATCTTTAAGGTCAAGGTCACTCTGAAGGCCACTAGCTTTTATTTGTCTGTAGTAAAGCCCGTTTCGTGCCCACTCCAGAACTCTTGCATCCATGGAAGGATTTCAGAATAAGGTAGCAAATTTACTCATCAAGACAATGTGCCAAGTCCATCCCTATGTCAGTATCTTCAAGGTCAAGGTCACTCTGAAGGTCATACAATACTTTTATGCCTAATGTAAGGTCCTTTTCATGACCACTTAATAACTCATGCATGCATGGAGAGATTTCAAAATGTGTTCGCATTACTGATCTGATCAAGACAATGTACAGAACCCAACTCTCATGTCAGTATCTTTAAGGTCAGGGTCACTCTGAAGGATGTTCACTTCCTGTATGTCCATTTTGTACCGCTCCATAGAAAGATTTCAAAATTAAATTCTAGGCACATTTACTCATCTCATCAGGATGATATTCAGAACCTAGCACCCATGTCAGTATTTTATTCTGATCAACTGGAAAAAAAAAGCTGTTTTCTTTACTATTTTGTAAATTCTGCCCAACAATATTTGTTGTGTTGTTGCTATACTTCAATAAAGATGTTGAATATCATTAATATTGCTCCAATTGACAATGTTAAAATGATTCCAATAACAGCATACCCTCTTATAAACTATCCGACAAAGGATAAAATTATATGGTAATAATTCATGTGATGTCAGATGCTGCAGTATTCCGCACATACATGTGATTCAGTTCCTACAGATCTAGTTACCTCACAATCTACACAAATTGCTGTTTTGCTTCCGAGACATTATTGTAAGTTCTCAGAAGGCCATTCACTTCTGATATGCCTATAGTAAGGCCCATTTCTTGTCTGCTCTAATAGAACTTCATGCATGAACTGATTGCTCATCTCATCAAGAGTGCAGAGCCCAACACCCATATCGGTAATTTAAAGGTCAAGGTCACTCTGAATGCCATTGAACTCATTTGCCTGTCCATTTCACAACTCTTGTTACTCATCAAGTTACTCATCTCATCAAGACATTATGTGCCTAACAGAACACCATTGTCAGTATCTTCACGGTCAAGGTCACTCTGAAGGCCATTCACTTCTTATATGTATATAGTAAGGCCGTTCCGTGCCCACCTGGATCTTCACCGCATTGCAGCGTGGGCACTGTCAGCAACCATGTAGGATTGACCTATTGTGTTAACCCTTGCCAGCACCACCCTCGAACTTACTGCAGGGACTGCCGGAAATGGTTTTACTTGTATCGACACTGAGGACGGAAGACTGACGACCGAAGATAGAAGATGTATACTGGCCGTCGGTTGGTCTGTGCAGCGCAGGGGTCATACTGTGATGGACTGGGCTACCAAAACTACACCAGCCCAGTAGCTTGTTGAAGCAAACACCATAGCGGATGTCGTCCAGACACCCCACCTCACCGCAGCAGCGACAACTACATAGAGTAGCAGTGACACAACACGATGCACTCAACTCAGATACAACAGCCAGTACTACAGATACAATGCAGACACTACAAGAAGCACTGTACAGACTCTATTGTACCCATCTCTTTAAGATATCTAATGGCTTATCGAGTATGCTGGTGGAGGGACGTTAAACCTTCGAATGACACACACACACACACACACACGTTTCATGCCCACTCCAGAAGTTTTCATTCATGGAAGGATTTCAGAATAAGGTAGCACATTTACTCGTCAAGACAATGTGCCAAATCCAACCCCATGTCAGTATCTTCAAGGTCAAGGTCACTCTGAAGGTCATTCTTTTCTTTTATTCTTTTAGTAAGGTCCTTTTCATGACCACTTAATAACTCTTGCATGCATGGAGAGATTTCAAAATATGTTGGCATTTTACTGATCTGTTCAAGACAATGTGCAAAACCCAGCACTCATGTCAGAATCTTTTAAGGTCAAGGCCACTGAAGGACATTTGCTTCCTGTAAGTCTATATTTAGGCCCATTTTGTTGCCACTCCAGAACTCTTGTATCCATAGAAGGATTTCAAATTAACTTGGCA
>JAWPHD010012525.1:65000-75283 GCA_037043455.1 Cyrtodaria siliqua | reverse complement strand
CCCTATGATCTCAGTGGTTTGAATGTTTGTTAATGTTAAACAATGCCAGACTCTTAGGAATGGTCACCTCCGATCGTAGGGATTTGAATGCTTGTTAATGTTAAAACAATGTCAGGCTCTAATCAAGGACCCATCTGATCCCATGGATTTGAATGTTTGTTAATGTTAACCAATGCCAGGCTTTTATCAAGGACCCATCTGATCCCAGTGATTTGAACGTTTGTTAATGTTAAACAATGCCAGACTCTTATCAGAGACCCATCTGATCCCAGGGATTTGAATGTTTATTAATGTTAAACAATGCCGGGCTCTTACCAAGGACCCATCTGATCCCACTGATTTGCATGTTTGTTAATGTTAAAGAATGCCAGGCTCTAATCAAGGACCTATCTGATCCCATGGATTTGAATGTTTGTTAATGTTAAACAATGCCAGACTCTTATCAGAGACCCATCTGATCCGAGGGATTTGAATGTTTGTTAATGTTAAATAATGCCGGGCTCTTATCAAGGACCCCTCTGATCCCATGGATTTGAATGTTTGTTAGTGTTAAACAATGCCGGGCTCTTATCAAGGACCCATTTGATCCCAGTGATTTGAACGTTTGTTAATGTTAAACAATGCCGGGCTCTTATCAAGGACCCCTCTGATCCCATGGATTTGAATGTTTGTTAATGTTAAACAATGCCAGACTCTTATCAAGGACCCATCTGATCCCAGGGTTTTGAATGTTTGTTAATGTTAAACAATGCCAGGCTCTTATCAGGGACCCATCTGATCAGAGGGATTTGATTTTTTAATAATGTTAAACAATGCCAGGGATTTGAATGTTTGTTAATGTTAAACAATGCCAGGCTCTTATCAGGGACCCATCTGATCAGAGGGATTTGATTTTTTAATAATGTTAAACAATGCCAGGGATTTGAATGTTTGTTAATGTTAAACAATGCCAGGCTCTTATCAGGGACCCATCTGATCCCATGGATTTGAATGTTTGTTAATGTTAAACAATGCCAGACTCTTATCAAGGACCCATCTGATCCCAGGGTTTTGAATGTTTGTTAATGTTAAACAATGCCAGGCTCTTATCAGGGACCCATCTGATCAGAGGGATTTGATTTTTTAATAATGTTAAACAATGCCAGGGATTTGAATGTTTGTTAATGTTAAACAATGCCAGGCTCTTATCAGGGACCCATCTGATCAGAGGGATTTGATTTTTTAATAATGTTAAACAATGCCAGGGATTTGAATGTTTGTTAATGTTAAACAATGCCAGGCTCTTATCAGGGACCCATCTGATCCCAGGGATTTGAATGTTTGTTAATGTTAAACAATGCCAGGCTCTTATCAGGGACCCATCTGATCAGAGGGATTTGATTTTTTAATAATGTTAAACAATGCCAGGGATTTGAATGTTTGTTAATGTTAAACAATGCCAGGCTCTTATCAGGGACCCATCTGATCCATGGATTTGAATGTTTGTTAATGTTAAACAATGCCAGACTCTTATCAAGGACCCATCTGATCCCAGGGTTTTGAATGTTTGTTAATGTTAAACAATGCCAGGCTCTTATCAGGGACCCATCTGATCAGAGGGATTTGATTTTTTAATAATGTTAAACAATGCCAGGGATTTGAATGTTTGTTAATGTTAAACAATGCCAGGCTCTTATCAGGGACCCATCTGATCCCAGGGTTTTGAATGTTTGTTAATGTTAAACAATGCCGGGCTCTTATCAGGGACCCATCTGATCCCAGGGATTTGAATGTTTGTTAATGTTAAACAATGCCAGGCTCTTATCAGGGACCCATCTGATCAGAGGGATTTGATTTTTAGCTCTACTGGCCGAAGGCCAGCAGAGCTTATGGGATGCCGAGTTGTCCGTCGTCCGTCCGTCGTCCGTCCGTCCCTCCGTCCGTCGTTAACTTTTGTCTCGTTAAGACGATAGGGCCTTCATTTTTCAAATGATCTTTACCAAACTTTAATAGGTTGTTAATATCAATGAAAGCTCGGACAAGTTAGAAAAACAGCCAGATCGGACAAGTAACAGCAGAGTTATGGCCCTTGATTTAGTTAAAAATGCTATATTGCTATATTGTGTCTCGTTAAGACGCTAGGGCCTTCATTTTTCATCCTATCTTTACCATACTTTACCACATTGTTAACATTAATGAAAGCTCAGACAAGTTCGAAAACCAGCCAGATCGGACCAGTAACAGCGGAGTTATGGTCCTTGATTTAGTTAAAAATGCTATATTGCTATATTTTGCCATGTTAAGACGATAGGGCCTTCATTTTTGATGCTATCTTTACTAAACTTTACCACATTGTTAATATCAATGAAAGCTCGAACAGTTCGAAAACCAGCCATATCGGACTAGTAACAGCGGAGTTACGGCCCTTTATTTAATTAAAAATGCTATATTTTGCCTCGTTAAGACGATAGGGGCTTCATTGTTCATCCGAACTTTACCAAACTTGATCAGATTGTTAATGTCGTTGAAAGCTTGAGCAAGTTCATAAACCAGCCATATCAGACTAGTAACAGCAGAGTTATGGCCCTTGATTTAGTTAAAAATGCTATATTTTGCCTCGTTAAGAAGACAGGGGCTTCATTGTTCATCCGATCTTTACCAAACTTTATCAGATTGTTAATATCAATGATAGCTCAGACAAGTTCGAAAACCGTTCATATCAGACTAGTAACAGCGGAGTTATGGCCCTTGATTTAGTTCAAAATGCTATGAATTCAAAAAATTTGAATGTTTGTTAATGTTAAACAATGCCAGGCTCTTATCATGGACCCATCGGATCCCAGGGATTTGAACGTTTGTTAATGTTAAACAATGCCAGACTCTTATCAAGGACCCATCTGATCCCAGGGTTTTGAATGTTTGTTAATGTTAAACAATGCCGGGCTCTTATCAGGGACCAATCTGATCCCAGGGATTTGAATGTTTGTTAATGTTAAACAATGCCAGACTCTTATCAAGGACCCATCTTATCACAGGGTTTTGAATGTTTGTTAATGTTAAACAATGCCGGGCTCTTATCAGGGACCCATCTGATCCCAGGGATTTGAATGTTTGTTAATGTTAAACAATGCCAGGCTCTTATCATGGACCCATCTGATCAGAGGGATTTGATTTTTTAATAATGTTAAACAATGCCAGGGATTTGAATGTTTGTTAATGTTAAACAATGCCAGGCTCTTATCAGGGACCCATCTGATCCCAGGGATTTGAACGTTTGTTAATGTTAAACAATGCCAGGCTCTTATCAGGGACCCATCTGATCCCAGGGATTTGAATGTGTAAACTCAGGGATTTGTAAACTAGTCAGACGTACGATGTTAATTTCTGTAACGTTCCGGTCTTAAAGCTGTACACGCCATATTTTAACTGGTAATAACTCATGAATATGAATGAGTCACGTGTGAAGTAGTTTCAAATCGACGAACACCCCAAAAGTCGGTATATAAAGAGAAATCGATGCGTAAAATTTCACATTTTTATTTAGCCTCCGTACAGGTAACATCGATAAATATACGGCTCAAAAATATATGTGATTAAAAAACAGTTGCCCGGAACGGGTTTTGAACCACAGCCTTGCACTTGTAAGTTTTGAAAGTTGTACGCTGAACCACTAGACCACGGCTATTTATTGGTATATTGTAGCAGTTTTAACACTAAATAGACATTACGTAATAACAAGCGCGCGCATACAAACTCATCAAGCGCTAAATAACAAGTCGAGATTTGGTTGATTTGAGGCGAAGTATTAGTTTCATATTAATAACATACAGTATAACATTAGGCAATGTTAATTTACACTTGCGACACTATGGACTACATATTTAGTGATCCTTCTTTAGTTGCGTTCAAATATGTTAAGTTATTTTGCCTCATAATAAATGGTAGTTAGTATACTATTTTCTCAAGTAGCGTTGTATTTCAGTGGATATAGCACTGGACTTGAAGTCAGAAGGTCATGTGTTCGAGCCCCGAAAGAAGCTAACTTTTTTTTTCAGTAAAAATTACTGTTACCTGTGTATAGGTACGATGTGTCCTGATCGATGTATATACATTAAATGATTTCCTACGCTATATTTGCTCGCTTAAATACCCGATTTCGACATGAGCTGGTGAACATGAAGTTACAAATAAAGACACGCCTACAAAGAAGAAATCGATTGATATAGGGACTCTGTAGCTTTAAGAAGAAAAACAACAAGTATCAAGAAATTGTATTTGTTTACTTCTGTAAGAATACGATGGGAGATAACAATCCAGATGTGTTTATTGTTTATCAATCAACGTAAAGCACTAGTGCACTACTTTAAATCACAGAAAACAATCACATACGTTTTATCCCTTTCTAAAGGTGCACTATTTTCAAACACGATATATTTAAAAGTGCCTGAAAAACTTGAAAAAGCTGAAAGAATTATCAAAATGCCATGAAAAATATAGGAGATATGACCTATTGAAAATGTGCAATTAATGTGGGTGGCAGGATCTGCAATTTCCGTTGTATTTCCTCTAAGGCAAGGAACTCTTGTTACATGAACGTTGTATAAGTCTTCGAAAAATCAGGGTGTTCAGCCGACAGAACTGATAGATTAAGGTCTACTGCCGAATAAGGTCTACTGGCGAATAAAACTCATAAAAAATCCTATTAAATTCGCCAAACATAGACCATTTCGCACTTTCAAATTCCCGATCGTCTCAGAGCGACATTAACATAATTTGGTTGAAAAACAACATAAAAAACAGCCGTTACACATTTTATTAAAACGAAGCTTTTCATTTTCAAGTAAATAGCGGATATCGACTTTCCATTTTGGGACATTCTAAAAGGCGGCTCCCGTTGTTCTTAGATTGGCGTTACATCATTTTCAGCACCGTTTAGGCTACATTGATATATGACGGACGTTTTTTTCTTGTGTTGGAGGCAGACAACCCACTTCTTCCTGGGTAGAATCAGTATTGTATACCTCCCACCATCCGTAAGAATCGACACTTTCTCACTGGTCGAGCTTCCATTGGATTTGAACAAGAAATATCATCATACTAGTCTATGAAAATTCGTTCAATACTTGTTATATGAACTAAAAAATGAAACGCTCTGGTGGAGAATTTCTTCATTCCCTCAGTATAGTAAATTTGGTCAAATATCAAACATTAATACACAGTATGAATATTTAAATTTGTATCAAACAAAAAGTTGTCCAAAATGTATAGTAAGAATATGTAAGGGACTTTTTATTATAAAGATGATATCAATTGCTGTGGGCCACATAATAAATTCAAACATCTATAGGCAGTGGGGTAAGGAGAAAATAAATATTCTATGGGTTGTGGGGTGAATAGACTAACAAATGCTATGGGCGGTGGCGGTAAGACAAAAGTTGTCACTGCACCCATGTACTTTTTTTCTAGAATAGCCCTTGGTAACACTTACATCGAGAAGCTCAACTCATAACTTAAAAGAACAACTGGATTTGTTTCTACATTTTCAACTCGAGGATGAAAGTGTTTCTTAAAACAGATAGCATCCAGGTAAAGAAAAAGAACAGTTCAAATTACAATTTTTCCAGTCTTATGTCAACTTTTTGGAAACACTTTTTGTCACAGCTCATAATGCCGATGAAACAACAAAATACATCAATTTAACTATTTTTCCCACGCCCGCAAGGATTTCTTCTAGAGATCATCTGGACTCAAGCTACATTGTGATGCTGGTGTGCAGATGTTTTATATGCAACGAATATTTCTACAATACAAACACATACTTCCTACTATCCTAATATTTTCCTCCCAACTGCTGTATTATGCTCGTTGGATACACATGCACTTGTTCGACGACTTAAAAAGTCATAAATTAACCATTTGATCTACGCATATACACATTTATGTTTTATATTTATCAATTAAGGAATGTAATCCATTATAAAAGGTCAGTAGTTTGCATTTATTATTTATATAAATATATTTTGCCAAAGTTACTTTCCTTGACAATAAAATCCTCCATTTGTATTTTGACCGCAGCAGACGTGAGATGTTGTTTTCATTGTTTTTCAGGTAAATTGTGTTATTTAAAACAGTTTGCATGATAACAAAATTACATGTTTAGTAACTTAGAATTTCAGTTGTGTTTTGGCTCGTATCGAAGTGTTATATACTCGCCAGAGACTCGCATTTATCACTTTTCTTACACTCGAACACATACAACTGAAATTCTAGGTTACTAACCATGTAATTATTTTTTATTACCGTGACCCCAACTTATACATAGTTGTTCACGACTAGAAATGTAATTCCAGAGGTTAAATACATATGATGAATTACAATGAAGCGAATACCTTAACACCAGTTTTATGTTAGTTTTTCCTAGATGACAACATTTACGCGATCAACAAAACTTTAACAAAGTGTGCTAAGCACCAAACCAACCCTTTATAACGTCACAATTTCACCCCAAATACTGCGCAAAACTGTATGTTGTAAGGTGACATACAAAACTACACAAACAAGTTTTGTTTTCTAATCAATTTTTGACAATAAAATAATGAATTTCACGTAAATTAATCCTAAAACAGAATTACTTGTTGAGTTTAAACCAGCCAACGTAAAATGTCGGACTGAACCCTTGCTTCTTAGCAATCGTTGAGTAGTATATATTCTTATCAGGTATGCAAGAAAAAGTTACATCACATCGTTCTTCTTTTGCTATAAATACACAAGATCTCTCGACTCTTAATACATATAACAACACAAACTTAAAACAGCCGATATTTTTAATAATAAACAGGTGTTAAAGCTTGTGAATAAATTGCCATTTACTCATTGGTCACGTTTTTTGTTTTAACAATTAATTAACATGTCAGATATAAAAAAAACTGCCAAGAGTATTTAAAGGCAGAAACACTTCAAACTGAAACAGCTTTGAAATGCCAAAAGTATTTAAAGGCAGATTAACTTCAAACTTAAACAGCCTTGAAATGCCAAAAGTATTTAAAGGCAGATTAACTTCAAACCTAAACAGCCTTGAAATGCCAAAAGTATTTAAAGGCAGATTAGTCAAACTAAAACAGCTTTGAAATGCCAAAAGTATTTAAAGGCAGATTAACTTCAAACCTAAAGAACTTTGAAATGCCAAATGTATTTAAAGGTAGATTAATCAAACTAAAACAGCTTTGAGATGCCAAAAGTATTTAAATGCAGATTAACTTCAAACCTAAACAACTTTGAAATGCCAAATGTATTTAAAGTTAGATTAATCAAACTAAAACAGCTTTGAAATGCCAAAAGTATTTAAAGGCAGATTTACTTCACAAAGTACACATATGATTGCATAGTTTACATTAAATATGACGTGCATATATGTACACTTGCTATCATTTTATAAAACATATCGGAAGAATCTGCAATCCCGATACAAAACATATTGCATACAGTGTCAACGTGGATTTCAAGTTACATACAATTTAACCATGAAGCTAATAAATGTGAAAATCCTGCAGATATAATCCTTTTTAATTTATAATTATTTAATACATACCGGTAAACTAAAAATAAGATATGAAATACCCTCATGAAAATAATTTGTAACTATTTTGTTCAACCCAATTACAGAATTGACACCTTTAATGTCTCAGAAGGTTCGATAAAGTTACATAATATATATTACAAAGTTTTCTCAAATCTATCTGGAAGTGCCCACATGCTATCAATAAAACAGAAATAAATGCAGTTAACTTGTTAGTTATTATCAATTTCACAGATTAGATATTTCAAAAGACTTTTCAAATTAATAGTTGAAGAATTTAGTGAAGTGAGGTGATGTTGGTGGTTTTGTTATCTACAAATAAACCACACAAACGCAGGTTTAAAAAATCAGCTTAATTTTATATAAATGAGCTTCATAAGCCTTTATTCCAACAGAAATACAACCCACGTGTGTTATAATACAGATATATAAAGCAATATGACAACTTCGGAATATCGTAGATCTTGAACTTTGACCTATATTCTGTTCGGTTGATGCTACGCTCCTGAGACTACCTTTTTTATAGCGTTGGCAACGTAATCGATGTTTGAGGTTATCAGACCACACATGCTTATCTGCCCAGATTTCATTAAATAGATGTGGTGGTTCTTCCGAAGGTCCTCGCTCTGACGCTCTGGAAACACAAGGTCAAACATGCAGTATTATATGCGAAAACAGTGAAACATAAACTGCAGTGAAAAGATCTGTTATGTTAGACTGCATTGAATTTAAATTGGGGCTGGTGTAGGCCAATGCATAGTGATATGGACTTGAAACTAATGTTGCGAATCGGTTGAAAATTCATGATCGATCATCAGAATTTGCAACCCACCGATCATTGATCATTAATCGATTAAATATGGCTTCCATATTAGACATTCATTTTACGACAGTGTAAGACTTTTTTCAATCTCATTAAAATCATATCCTAATTACGCTTTGATACTCTCCGCTATAGGATCTGACAACACTGTCTTGAAGGTCACGTTAGATCGACCTTTCATCTAATCAATATTCATGAGATGTTCAACTAAATTCAACCAATGATATCGCGCGTTTCATATGCATTTCAAATGATAGTGAACTGAACAAACGAAAATCCGCATAAAACAGATAGATCTATATCCAAAAAGATATAAGTTTTCGTGTGTTATTGCTGTGGATTGCACGATAAATTCAAAGAAATGCACTAAATGGCATGTTTTACATCAAGAATATGACGAAAATCATGGGCACGGTCATGTGTTTTGAAAACATTAAAAACATTCGGAACAGTATCTGAAAAATATGTATTCTACCGAGATTATTACGACATTAGTTTTCTAAATAGTATGTCTTAGTATGTCTGGCCCGCTTAGCTCAGTTGATAGAGGTCGACTATTGCGACGTTCTATTATTATTACCCGCGAGTGTAATTTTAGTGTGGGTTCAACCCCACGAATCGGTATATATGTTTTTGTACCGCTATTGAATTCCGTCAAACAATCTTGCTTTTTTCCCCCCAATAAATATTCAATAATGGTTGGTGTGTTATGTTTCTAAACGCAATTATTTTATCCATTTCACACTAAAATTTTAATCTAAAATAGATTTTGATATGAAATACATTAGTTTAAATCTAGGTAAACGCAATGAGTCGTCACGGGGTGCATCTATAAACGTCCGTATGTAATTAAAAGTGCCTCAGACATAAACTAAATGAGACTAGGTAATAAAATAAGCATCCAGACGAATGTTGGTACTTGTTTAAGACCTTTACGAATACGGTCCCGGGTTATAAACGTTTTACATCCGGGAAACCAATAACGGCCAGTACGCATGTGTGGCATTGCTATTGTTTCGGTTGTCAAATTCGATAGCTGTTAAGTTACAAACCGAACGATTTTATTGGATTTTGGACAATTCATTGCATTGTGGATGATTGAAATTCTACTCGTCCGGCAGGACGACTGAATGTAAATATTTACTCGCCCTGAACCAATAATTACTCGCCATGGCGAGCGGACGAGTGGAATTTCCCAACCTTGTGTGGAATTAGGTAGTTCAGATTCCTTATAGGAGTCAGGTGATTGTAGTCTATATTAATCAAGTTTGATCTTATCTTGTAGATGATTAAGAGGGATGTACAAATGCGTGATGTAACGTGCAGCGGACCTTTGGACCTTTTCAATTTGATAAGTTTTTGCCATGGGTGCCAAATGGTTGAGCAGTATTCGAGTTGGGGGCGGACATAGGTAAAGCTTTTTGTTACTGGTCTTTATGTCTTTTAACACAATACAATTATGTTCTGGCCATAAAGCAACTAAATGCAGTTGACCAAGTATTCGTTTATGGAAATAGGTGTAATGTTACATGATTAACAACAGCGTAAACTCGATCATGAAAAATTGTAATCGATTAATCGGAAAAAAGGCTAAATCGACCGATGATCGATCAAATCGAGTAAGTGGAACCGCACTACTTGAAACTGGTGGGCTCGGGTTCAAGCTTCATCGACACCACTGTCTTTCTTGGGTGTGTTCTTGGATAAGACACATTCCCATAAGCCTAGTCCATCGAAGGGGCCTTAAACCGGACGTTCCCTTGTCATGTTTTTTTTTGTTGATAACATTGGTAAAAGAGCTAAGCCAGCTGATTTTGAAGCGCGAGATTGTCAAAATTGGGAAAAAAGTAACATGATTTTCGCGATTTAGGGGAATGTTTTTTAAGCGAAAACGCTTGCTAAAAT
>JAWPHD010012525.1:0-57500 GCA_037043455.1 Cyrtodaria siliqua | reverse complement strand
CACAGTTTGGTTTTTATTGTTTTATTCTGATTTTAGCTAAGTCTTAGTAAGAGAACTTTATAGTGAACGTTTAACAAATATACGTAAGCCCTGTGACCAGAGGAGTGTGTGTGTATTTCTAAGGATTATAGTCCGTCCACCTGCGACAGGTGAGCGGAGGAGTGAAATTGTTCAGGTCTGAAATACAAGCGCATTACATTTTAATAGTGGAGCTCGGTATTACCCTACCGATATAGCGCTATATTATGATACAAGTTACAAACTAGAAATTGTTATTGTCCATGGGACAAAAACGTATGGCTCCCCCACTCGCCCGAACAGACATAATTGACGACTCTAGGTCCAACTGTTCTTTATTGATCTGAGATCGTTTTGATATTCAATATCCCTGTGACTGTATATACTATCTGTATCAGTAAGGCCACATAAAAAAATATGTGTGGTTCAAGTAACCCTACCGACCCTATTTTTTTTAAAGGGCCGACCCTAAAACTTCTTATGCAAAAATTAAAAAAAAAATTTTTTAAAAAAAATCAAAAAAAATCAAAAATCAAAAAAAAAAAAAAATAATAATAAAAAAAGAATTAAACAAAAAATTAAAATTAAAAAATATTTAAAAAAAAAAAAAATTCAAAAAAAAAAATCAAAAAAAAATCTAAATTCAAAAAAAATAAAAAATCAATAGGGGTCATCTACTGGTCATGACCAACCATCCTTCCAAGTTTGAGGACCCTAGGTCCAACCATTCTCTAGTTATTGATCGGACATAGTTTCACCGCAACCTTGACCTTTGACCTAGTGACCCCAAAATCAATAGGGTCATCTACTGGTCATGACCAACCATCCTTCCAAGTTTGAGGACCCTAGGTCCAACCGTTCTCTAGTTATTGATCGGACATCGTATTAATAGTCGGTCACCACGACCTTGACCTTTGACCTAGTGACCCCTCTACTTGTCATGACTAACCGTCGTTCCAAGTTTGAGGACCCTAGTTCCAACCGTTCTCTAGATATTGATCGGACATCGTTTTGATAGTCAAGGTCACCGCGACCTTGACCTTTGACCTAGTGACCCCAAAATCAATAGGGGTCATCTACTTGTCATGACCAACCATCCTTCCAAGTTTGAGGACCGTAGGTCCAACCATTCTCTAGTTATTGATCGGACATCGTTTGTGACACAGACAGACCTACGGCCTTGACCTTTGACCTAGTGATCCCAAAATCAATAGGGGTCATCTACTTGTCATGACCAACCATCCTTCCAAGTTGGAGGACCGTAGGTCCAACCATTCTCTAGTTATTGATCGGACATCGTTTTGATAGTCAATGTCACCGCAACATTAACCTTTGACCTAGTGACCCCAAAATCAATAGGGGTCATCTACTTGTCATGACCAACCATCCTTCCAAGTTTGAGGACCCTAGGTCCAACCATTCTCTAGTTATTGATCGGACATCGTTTTGATAGTCAATGTCACCGCAACATTGACCTTTGACCTAGTGACCCCAAAATCAATAGGGGTCATCTACTTGTCATGACCAACCATCCTTCCAAGTTTGAGGACCCTAGGTCCAACCATTCTCTAGTTATTGATCGGACATCGTTTGAGACACAGACCTACAGACACGCAGACAGACAGACAGAAAGCACAAAAACAATATGGCTCCCCTACCACACTTTGTGTGGGGGAGCCATAATAATACACGATACGTATCGCGATACAGTGTAGTCGTATCACAAGATATCGTGATACAATATTTCCAATAATACCCATCCCTACATCTTAATAGTGTAAGTGAACATAAGGTGACAATTGCATTGTCGTGACATGGTTCCTGAACAAACACAAATGACAATGTTTTCATTACAAGAAGGCCAAGATGGCCCTGAATCGATCACCTGAGGATCTTTGCAATGATGAAAACAGTGTCCTCTCGCAAATGCTGACTGAAGATGTTTTTTAGTCTTTCCTTATGTAAGTCTATGTAAAAACTTGAAAACTCTACATACAAACTTTGGACCAAGGGGTTGCAGCCATCTTTGACCACAGGGACTTCAAATGAGCAAACTTGATAGACCAGGGGTTAGCGATCATTAATAATAATAAAGAACAAGAGGGCCCGTGTATGCTCTACAAGCTAATATGGCTCTTATATCAAGGGGTTTCATCATTTAATTCCTTTCAATACCTCCTTACAAGTGCAAAACACAACAACACATTCAACCGAAATTTAAACCCACAACTCCATGCTAACAATTTCAAAGAATATTTTTGAAGTTTTACCCTATATAAGTCTATGTAAAACATGCAAATTCTTTATATACAAACTTTAGAAAAAATAACAAAAGAAAAAACGCATCCAAACGGGAAACAATAATAACACGAGGTCAATGACATTGAAGCTATACTGATATATTTTGATAGCCAGATCAGCCATGGGAACCTGTGAAGTTATATGGAAAAAAGACCAACAGTCGTCACACATTTTTCTTATATCACTCTATTTAAACAAAGATGGCCACTGGTGGCATCTAATCAAACTGAACTTTGGTTAGGACCAAATACATGTCGTGCCAGTCATTTTGGTAAAGGATCCAAATCAATATCACTTATGGTTTTTTGAGTAGTCGCGCACAAAATCGCATTTTTGAAATATATTTTTAGCCGTGGCGGCCATCTTGAATTTTCGGCCGACCTAACTTTTCGCTAGGATCAACTAGACATCAAGAGCAACATTCCTGTGAAGTTTCAGGAAAATCCGTCATGTAGTTTCGGAGGAGTAGTCGCCAAAAGAAGTTTCCGTGGCGTCCTTCTTGAATTTTCGGCCGACCTGCATTTTTGCTAGGATCAACTAGACATCAAGAGCAACATTCCTGTGAAGTTTCATGAAAATTCGTCAAGAAGTTCCAGGAGTAGTCGCCACAATTTTTTCCAATATAACTCTATGTAAACAAAGATGGCTGCAGGCGGCCATGCTTGATATCGAATCGAAATGAATCTTGCTTAGGACCAAGTACATGTCGCACCAGTCATTTAGGTAAAGTTCCATTCAAATCACTTAAGGTTTTTTAAGAATAGTTACCACAAAGTCGTATTTTTTAAATTTATTTTTAGCAGTGGCGGCCATGTTGAATTTCCTACCGACCTGAAATTTTGCTAGGATCAACTAGACATCAAGAGCAACATTTCTTTTCAGTTTCGCCACAAGTTTTTCCTATATAGCTCTAGGTAAACAAAGATGTTTGACATCAAATCAAAATGAACTTTGTTTATGACCAACTATATGTCATGTCAGACAATTTGGTAAAGGTTCCAAATCAATATCACATGGTTTTTAAGAAGTAGTCCCACAAAATCGTATTTTGGCGTATTTTGGCGGCCATCTGCAATTTCCTACCGACCTGATTTTTTGCTAGGATCAGGTAAATCTGAAGAACATTTCTTTCAAAGTTTCATGAAATTCCATCAAGAAGTTTCAGAGGAGTAGTCGCCACAAGTTTTTCCTTTATAACTCTATGTAAACAAAGATGGCCACTGGCGGCCATGTTTGACATATAATCAAACTGAAGTTGGTTAAGACCAACTACATGTCGTGCCAGTCATTTTGGTAACGTAAAACGGCATAAGCTCTGCTGATCTTTGATCAGTCGAGCTAAAAATTAAAAAAATAAAAATATTTTTTTTATCTCCAGTGGGATTTGAATCCACGGCCCTAGCTTCCCAGCGCACAAGAAGTTATTCAAAGATATTTCTATGGTGGCCATCTTGAATGTCACGTTTACCTTATTTTAACAATTTGAAAAGCATTCATCTAAGGATCATTCATGTGAAGTTTAGTCAAAATTGACCAAGCTGTTTCTGAGAAGACGATTTGTTGAATAGTATCCCTGTAAGTCTATGTAAAACACTTGGCCACTGGGGCGGGGCCAAATGTGACCCAAGGGTCACCATTTGAACAAACTTGGTAGAGGAACATAAGCCTATAGCTCACGCAAAACATTCAACCTCTGGCTCTTGTATTTCAGAGAAGAAGATTTTTGAAGTTTTCCCTATGTGAGAGAAGAAGATTTTTTCCCCTATACAAATCGATGTAAAACATGTGAACTCTGGGACAGGGCCAAATGTGACCCCAGGGTCACCTCTGTAGGTTCGATCCCTCAGGGGCCTAGGAATCTTTATGTGAGGAAGCTATCCAGCTGGCTTGCGGAACGTCGGTGGTTCTACCCAGGTACCAGCCCGTGCTCGAAAATTGCCCGGAGGGGAACCTGGGGTCTTCCTCCACCAATAGAAGCTGGAAAGTCGCTATATGACCTTAGCTGTTGGTGCGACTATAAAATCCAATTCAATCAATCAATATACAAACTCTGGACATCTGGGACACAGCCATTTTCGACCCCGGTGATTTTATTTGAACAAAATTAATAGTCTAGGCGTTGGCAATCATTTTAAAAGGAAAACTGTCGAAATCGGTCCAGCGGTTCTTGTGAAGAAGATTTTTTAAGGCTTCGACCATATATGGTAATGGCGGCCATCTTTGATGTTGCACTGATCTAATTTTAACAAATCTAAATAGCATTCATCTAAGGACCATCTGCGTGACGTTTGGTCAAAATTGGCCAAGTGGTTTTAGATGAGGAGTCGTTTGAAGTGTGGACGGACGCACTGACGGACGGACGGACGAAGCGCGATCCCAATAGCAATCGTTAGGAAGCAGAGGTAACTTTAATGTATAGTACTTCAATGTTTAAAAGATGCTTTTATATTCATCCTTACGATGACCGGACAGGCTGTGGATCCTATGATGACGTCTCATGACGCCTAAAGCCCATTGGGACGGTGGCGTTTGATGTTTGTCCATGATCGTTCTTATCGTGCCCTTAATGGTTTATTCTCTTACTGCTCTGGCTTCTGCAAAGTCATTGAGTACCTTCATTGTGGCTTTCTAGGCTATTGTTTTTTTGTATTATATTTACACGAGCATTTTTGTGTTTTACTTATATTGCCTATTGATGCTGCCTTGTTGGTAAGAGATTAGATCATGGCGGGGATTTCTTTATTTACACTGTCCTGTTCCAAGGCGGTAGCCCTATTGTCAACCCTTTTTGTGTTTGTGATGTCGTTTGCATTTATTATTGCTTTTGCCTTCTTGTTTGTCTGTTTGCGTGTTTGTTTCTGTGTTTTGTGGTTTACTGTCCTCCTTGAATGCTACTTTCCCTGTCCGATCTTTTTATATTTCTCTTAAGTATTTATCATGCAGATATGTACTTTTCTGCCTGCTAAAGAGGTGACCTGAACAATTTTGCTAACAAATGCATTCGGAATACTTTGGCACTTATTGTATGTAATGTAACGTTATCTGACGTCAGCCTAGACTGCTTCACTGCGCATGTTTATATTTAAACGCTGTGTAGCAGTCTATAAAACGGCATGAAGAAAATACGCGCAGTTTAATATATAAAGCTATCAGTGTGGATTATCTAAGTAGTATAGATAGGGGTGGGTATCAGCACAGTTCCCCAGAGCGGGCTTCAAACCCAAGCAACTATAAAATGTGTCAGCCATGGCTGTTATCCCAGGTATACAATCATTTACAAAAAACATAAATGATAGACATACTTGAGCCAAAAGCCCTGAAACATATTATTAATTACTTGAGCAAATCCACTCTAGGAAACTATCGCTGTTACCCCAACTATCTGTACTTCTTATCAATCCAGTTTATCATTTTAATAACATAATATTTTTGCTCATACGATTCAACTAAAAACATTTACAAATTATTAAGCAGTCAGACAGAATCTTTTTTCATCATAAGCTGACAAACTATTTGTTATTGATTTCGTAGCTGTTCAGCTTGTGTTTGTTAGGGCTGATAACTTTTATCTTATGATGAACTTCCGTTGCTGTTTGTAAAATGTTTTTATAATCATCGTGTGCTATTTGTGTTTTAACAACATACTTTTTAACACCCTTGCATTTTTTGTACTAACCTCATCATCTAACATATACGAATATAGTTTACTTCGTAATCCAACAAATTCAACAATAGGTATACCACAAGTTTCATCTTTCATCTTGCCAATAACTTTTTATTATCATTAAAATGAAACTTGCTTTTTGGATCATCATCACAATTATCAAAAAGTTCTTTATCCTTGTAAAAGTCTGCATACACATCTTTTGTTTTTATTTCATAACACAAGGAATCGGTATTAGTAAATAATAATTTAGCTATTTTATCATATTTGTTTTTAATGTAGTTGTAATGGAAATCATACATCAAATATGTTGACAAGTCTAAAATACACATGCCAACATAACAAGGACGATTTAAAACTAATCGTTCTTTTAATCTGTTCATCAGTTTGAAGAAATCCTTTGCAAAAACATTTTTGCCAGCTGTTCTCTTGGCAGTATTAAATTCTATGCATGTATTGAACCACTTTGATTCGTCTGTAGTATTCGGTGTATTTGTGTTACCTTTAATCCAAGCATTTTATACAACTCTAAGTTTCTAAAATGCACGACATACATTTCTTTATTGTTCAACGTCGTAACAAGTTTATTAACAGTGCAAGGTCCCAATTTAAACTTTTGCTTTAAATGTTTACAATAGTCTGACAATCACTCATCTTTTATACTTAAACTTTCTGGGGCAAGAGGATAATCATTATGTGAGTCATGCAGTCTTGGATACTCGATATCACACTCAACAATTTAATTTGATTTTCCTTTTTCAAACTTATCAACCACTTGAAGTTACCAGTAGGCAACGGTTGGCACATGGCCCACCCATACAAGTTATTAGCATCAAGATATATTATGTACTTGCTTTCTTTTTTCTTGTCGTAGTTTTTCATATATTTATTGTTAGCCTGTGAATATCTGTTTGCAGTATAACTTGTGCCGCCTCTTAATCCTTTTTCCAAAAACAAATATTGATCAATATAAGTTATTAAATCAAGTTGGATACCATTCATCTTAAGGCATGCATCCCAGGCTAAACCAGGACTACTGAAGTAATGACAAGGATCTAATTTGTAATACTCGATGCACATTTTTCTAAAGTTTTCAAAAACATCTGTCAGCAACAGCACATCAGTCTTAAGATACAGATCATGATATTCTCCCATATTTTTAATCTTAAATGTTTTTCATATTTTTTAAGCAAGAACATAATCTGCATCTGAAATGTGTTCATCATTTAATTGAGAATAGAAGTTACTTTTTTCAGGTAATTTAGTTTCCTTAAAACGTTTAAAACTGTACATGTAATCATAAGAACAAACACCTTTTATCTTTATTAATTCTAGCTTGTCATCAAAGTATTGAAACGAGGGCATGTTTTTTACTAAATTTTCTAATGATTGAGTTATAAACTGAAAACTGTCAATAAACACCAAACTTTATCCTAACATAAAAGCCATGTACTTTTCCATGTTATTTGATATAACATTTAACTTTCCGATGTGTTGCATTATAAAGTGAGAATCATATCCTCTGAAGTTATGGAACACAACTGGCTTTTTTTAGTCAGCCTGAAATTAATATTACATATATCGTGAGCGCTTCCCCTATACTTTCCAGTTATATGACAATGATCTCTAACTTTTCTAACAGAGTTTTCATATGCTACTGTACGACCTGCGTCACCTTTATTGAGAGTTATTACAAAACCATTACCACAAATATGATATGATTTAGATTTTTGGAATTTAGCTTCTTCTTCTGACGACATCACCAAATCTTTCTTAAAATGTGCATTCCTAGTTTTTTTGCACCACTTTTCTTCTTCTATCATTTTTTTCTAAAAACTTGTAAACAGCATTTGGTCCTCTGTACGTTACAACTGGTTTTGAATATTGATCATCATAACAACAAACAACATTATACCCATTACTGCAATCAGTATGCTTTTGATATGCTTCTATATATGATTTGTTAGGATTAGGATCCCATCTGAATCCAATTTCCAACTCTAGTTATAATTTCTTCACGTGCTTTGTCCAGCGCCTCAACAATAATATTTTCGGTTAATATTGTTGTCGCTTTAGAATTAAAGTAAGCTGTTTTGTTTTTGTATGTGGTTTCTTTGTCTCCCGTCGTTGTTTTTTTAAAGTGTGTTTTAAATCAACACTTAATTTAAAACGGCCCGTTTGTGATATTACCGTTTTAAGAAAGTGTTAAACTTGTTGTTGCGTATCCCGCAGTTGAATGAGTGGATCATTACTTCTAACATTTACTTTAAAAACCTTGCTATATTGTTTTGGAGATTTTTCAATTTCTTGGATACTTATTATATAATATTACATGAGATTATTTCTTTAAGCCTATAATTATTTTATTTAATTATTTTGAAGTAAAATGTTTATTCCCTGGTTTATTAAAATATCACAATAGTTTATGAAAGACTTTTTATCAACGAAACCACAAGCCATTAGTGAGTTTATTTCTCGACAAAATCAAGAAAGCTTTTTTTTTTTTACAGCAGTGCTGATTTCCTTGTCTACCTTTTTCATCCATTCTCTTTTGAAATCCTCGATGTCTTCATATGCCTTTTCCATGCGGCTTTTTTCACAATCACTGATTTCTTCATTTGCCTTTTCCATACGGCTTTTTTCAACAACACTAATTTCTTCTGCATAACTTTCCATATACTATAGATAGTATTGTTTTTATTTAACTGGCATAAACAATAATATTAATTCCCCGATCTAACAAAATGCTGTAGTAAGCAATAAAAGAATCCTCAGTTACAAAACTGCAAGTTGCTGATGAAATTATTTTTTTACCAAAAGTATGCGACCTGTTTATATCTGTTTTTTTTTTCATTTTCCATGGTAATTTTAGTTGTTGTGCCATGGTTATAATTCTTTCAGTCAGATCTTGAAAATTTATAAAAACTATTAACTCTTTGTCAAGTTTAGTCATATTTTCAAAATCGACTATTCGAGCATACATCATTTGATTTTCCTTAAAGTTTTTGATTTTCCTGTCTACACGTTCCACTATAATATTAAATAAGATATATTTTTTAAGTTTATATTTATTTAACTTTAAAATATAATGCTATATTATTATATAATGAATTGCAAATATTGTGAAAGAGTTTTGGATATTATTGATCTCCCTGGAGCATGTTTAAATTGCATCTTATTTTGCATGGTTGATAAAAAGAAGCTTTGTAAATATTGTGTTGGAACAATGCTTAGCTACAAGTGCACGTATGCATGCATAAATTGTAAGGTACATATGAAGTTCTCGATAACGAACGTATCTGTTTTAAGTGCGGGACTCACATAGGGTATAATCTCATTGCAGGTTATAATTACAATCGAAAGAAAAGTATTTATCACAGAAAGTATCATTTAGAAAAACATTTTATGAAATATAATTTATCTTCTACGGAAAGACAAAGATTTGAAGAGCTGTTTTACAAAATTGTAAAGATTTTGGATAAAATAGAGGGTCGAAAAAGTTCAATCCAATTTGAATACATTTTTAAGAAAATATTTAAAATATTAAAAATAAAAAAAGAAACAAAACCGATTAAAACAAAATCTACTAGAGAAAAGTATGATAGGATATTGAAACAAGTTGAAAAAGAATTACGACTGGATGCCATGACCGTTTAACTTATACCTGTTTATGTACATTTCCAGAGGTTCTGAAAAGTTATCATTCTTTTGAATTTCTAACATTTTATTAAAGGCAATTCTGATTACCTCTTCGTCATTCGCTAGTCCTAAGGTTGTTTGGACAAATGAAAGAAGTTGTTTAAAATGTGTTGATTTACATATATAGTTTATATTGCTACCATATCATCCTTATTTTTTAATATTTTTATCTTTATATATTTACATAAATTTTTAATTAATACTTCATTTCTTCATCTTTCATCAGCTTTTGCGCACAGTATGACCTATTTATGTGTCGAAGTGCCGTAAAACACCATTCATTCATTCATTCATTCAAGTTGTTTAAAACTTCTATGATGCGTTTTCAACAAAGTCTTTTTTCTGCTATTCTTGTTTTACTCACTAAAACAGCAACTGCTGGAGGAACTGCGCCAACTACATCCACGTAAACAGGGATTGCTGAAACTAATGCTAGAACAGCACCACAACCAATTATTCCACTGGCAATCTGTAATGTTGTGTTTATAATACAGCACAATTTATAACTGCGCCTGTATGCAACCACAAGTCGTGTCAAGTGATCAAGTAATTCTTCTTTGGTTTTCATGTATAATTACAGTTAGACAATAATTTAATCAAAATATTTAGAAAATAGTTGCTCATGTTCTTTGGGTGATATTTTACCTATTTTTAATAATTCATCAATTATGTTAATACCTTTATTTATTAGCTGTGGTCTATTATTTCGTGATTCGATACTTCCACATACTAACTCAAGATCATTAACCAAATCACCAGGAATGTTGTAATATTAAACATCAACACAACCTCCTAAAATCTTTTTTAACTTTGAAGAACCTTTATGAATTGGTAAACCAGATAATTCTGTTAGTTTCCTAAAAGCATTCTGAGACAGCTTTGAATACGTTTTTTTATTATTGTAGCGCTTTGTTATCAAGTCTTCAAAATCATCATCTACTTTTAGGTCTAGCATAACTGCTTCTGCTTGTTTAAGTTTGTGATGACCAACAAGCTTAGGTAAATCAATTTGCAACATTCCATAGAGGCCATCTTTGTCGACTTTGTAAGAATTTCTTTTTTGTTGTATTCCTTGGCCAAAGACGGGAGCATTTTCTTTTATTGCCCGAAGCCTACTTCTATAATATTTTAATCCTTCTGTCTCTCTTACCAACGCTTCTTTTTCATCTTCAAGGTTGTTTTTTTTTTTTTATGTTTTTCCTTTTTCATTTGTTTAGTAAGATTCGTCCTTTCTTGGCTAATATCAGAGATTTTATCAGAAGACTCTCGAATCATATCGTCTAAACCATAACCACTCTTAATTATTTCCGATGGTAATGGAAGGGTAAGGTTCTCTATCAAAGCTTTATTAATTCCAGCATCTGGATCAATATTAATTACCTGTTCGACAAATCTCTATTCTTTTACGAGGTTCTTTAGCAAATAACTGGGGTATTCCCTATTACATTTGTTTTTCTTGTACTTCCTCGCCTTTTGCTGCTGGAAGAGTCGCTAATTGTTGACTTATTCCCGGAAGCGAAGTTAACTGCTCAGTTAACTGTTCTGACTGGCTTTTTATTTCGCTAGTTACAGGTTTAAATACTTCTTTGTATAAATCACGGCTAGCTCCTTTTTCGATTTTTGCTTTTTGACTCTTTCCATTTTAACAAATACATGTATAATATAAGGTTAGATTAAAATAAGATAAATTAAGATAAATTAAAATAAGTTAAATCATATTAAGTTTAAAATATGATTTTTTCCCCCCTTTTTTGGTTGCTTTTTTGGCTGAAGGTTTAGCCGGTAGTTTTGTTTTTTTTGGCTGGGGGCTTAGTCGGTAGTTTTGTTTTTTGGATGGGGGCTTAGACGGTGGTTTGCTTTCTTATTTTTGTTCTTCCCTTTGATTGCCTTAATATTTTCGCGTGCTGTTGCACTTTCTTTATTACTTTTTTGCAATCTGTTATCCAGTTACGTTATTGATCTTTCCGTAGTTGCGTTTGGTAATACAAAAATATTGATCTTTCTTCGTTCAGCTTCTAACGCTATCAAAAATACAATATTAGGCTGTTCTTCGGTTTTTGATAGTTTTCCTGGATTTTTATAAGTTTTACTCTCCTGAAATCTGGTTCTTTTTGTTTTGTAGGTTCGGGAAGTTTTTCTGAAATCTTTCTCTAAAAAAAGAAATATAAAAAGATCGGACAGGGAAAGTAGCATTCAAGGAGGACAGTCAACCACAAAGCTAAGCCGTAATACCTAACTTGGTTAGCTTTAATACATTTTTGTTCTGTTCCAAGTTGTTTGCCACGAGGGATTTATTTTATTTCATAATACACTTTAGACATATATAATAGTTAGATAATATTAATATTATCAAAGTATTATTATAATGGAAATTCCAAACTATGACACGAAGTCAGAAACGGTAATTTCAAACAGATATGGAATGTTATGCCAGTCTGCTGTTTTAGAATGCTTATATGTGGTAATTCAGGTTCTGGCAAGACAAACACTTACTTGTTGTATAAGTATCAGGTCTTATCGCACAAACTTGAACAAATAGCAAAAAAGAATAAAATCCCAGTCGAAGACATATTAGAATGTTCAAATGATGAAGTTATCCCTGTGGATATTTTAGATTCAGATAGTCAGAAGATAGTCATTTTTGAAGATTATGTTTGTGAACGCAATCAAAACGATATTATTAATTATTTCATCCAGGGAACACACAAAAATTGTTGTTTAGTGTTAATTTATTTATCACAATCTTATTACAAAACTCCCAAAGACATTCTCTCATTACTTCTTCTTTGCGACTCCAGTTAATCGAGAGCTGGGTATACATTCTAACGAACAAGATGTCAGCAAAGATCAGTATAAAAAAGCAACTGACAAGCAGTACGACTTTCTGTATCTTGATCGTTCGAGGAAGTTAGTAAAGCGTAACTTTCACGGTGAAATTAAATGTAATATATATTATATATAATGGAACTTTTTAATGATCTTGGCGATGAAGTTACTACTAGCAGTGTTAATATTACAAATTTTGGTATTGTGCTGTCTGAGTATGTAAAACAAAAAACATCTGGTTAATTATCTTCAGAAGGGTAAAAACCAGGAAAATGTTTTAAAAAGTGATCTTAACATGACTAATAATAAAATTACCAATGTTGGCAATCCAAACAAAGCAGATGATGCAGCAACAAAGCAGTTTACTGTAAGAAGAATAGCAAAGATCAAAAGTGCTTTTATTACTGATAACATTCCAGACATGATGAACAATTTAACAACATTTGTTGATGTTAAACTAAGCCAAATACAAGCAAACCGTGAGAAAATGATTGAAATTCAAAACGGTTTAAACGTATGAGTGATGCTCTAAAAGAGTTAAAACAGAAAGAAGATGGATTGGAAAATGATGATGAAAACTTTAAAAATTTAAGTGAGCAAATAAGATCTGGTGTTCAAAATATTAATACACGGATTGGATAAATCAATAAACAAATGGCTGATAACAATGAATTAGAAACTGCTATTGCTGATGCTTCAAAACAAATAAGAACTACTTTTACTACCGAAATAACTCAAATTAAAATATTAAATGAGCAGATAAACACTAACGTTAATCAGCAAAGAGTTTTGTTTTGAAAAAAGAAAATGGTGGCAGCAAGACGCTGGAGACTGCTCTGAACAAACTGGTTGAAAACTGCCCAGGATGAAAGAAGCAAAGCATTTGATGGCGAAATAGCTTCTCTTGAAGAGCATAATCAAAATACTGATAGTCGGCACATAGCACTTCTTGGTATAATTAATAAGTTGAAAGTAAAAGTAGACTATTTAAGTAGGATTTTAATTCTTGAATATACGATAGATGGAGTATGTATTATTCAAGATTGCGTTAATGGTAATAATAGTTTCCAAGAACCCACCTAATCTCTTTTCTTCATGCGTTTACTTTTGTAGCCAATCCACTTATAAAATGTGAAGAATATTATAAAAACATTCTTCAAATGAATTACAAATTCTTAAAGAAGGCCGTTATATATTTAAAATAGATTTTACTTATACAGGAGCAGATGCACAACAATTATTTATTTATTCATCACCGGGTAGGGTCAAAAGGCATCTTTATCCGATAATAAAAAATGACAAACGAATATTAAAAGAAACATTTGAAGTATATGTCAAACCATCTAGTATTATTCGTTTCAGATCAGGCAATGCACAAGTTTTCAATTTTGACAAATCAAGTTTTAAACTGTTTTATTTTGGTAGTTAATATTGTCTACTTACATGTTTAATGGGACTTAAGTAGAGCTACTTAAGCAGTTCATTTAATCTACCCTATATTAAATGGAACAAAACATTGTATTATCATCAAAAAAAGCTTCAATAATTAATAGTTCAAATACACAGAGTAAGTTTACCACTGCGTTTGACAGACCATTGATATTAGACAAGAACAAATAGTATGGCATTGGACTTGATAAGATTAATTCTATGACTTACTCATGGTATAATATTAGTGAAGATTTTAATAACAAAGTGATAAGATATCACAACGGAGAAGATTGAAAAACTATTAGTTTTACAAATGTAAATTACATTATACTGATATTGATAATTACATAAAAGAAACATTGGCTGTAAACGGTGATTTAACTGATGACTCACCTGGCCCAATAAAAATTGAATTTGATTTATCAAGTTTTAAATGTTTAGTTACCATTCACAATAATTTCATGCTTGATTTAAGAGAATCAGACTTTCACATCTTAATTGGACTTTTTAAAGATGCAATTATTAGAGAAACTAAATTTGGAACAGTGACTTTAAACATAACAAATTCTATTGCTACATTGTATATTCACTATGATTTGATATTGTTGATGCATCATACGGGATGTTATTTATGAAATAAGTACAGCTGACCTTACAAGGTCGTATCCTTTTAAAGATGAACCGATAAGGGTTGTGTACTGCGAAGTAAATAAAACGATCATTAACAGTATTTATATTTACATTACCGATTTCTCTGGTAAAATTATTAATCTCAACGGAGTTCATACAACATTTCGACTTGTTTTAAAATAATTAATGTAATATATGTTATATGACACGTTTAAAAAACGTTTATGACACTAGTACAGTAACATATACTGAAGCTGACCGATTAACTGGAGCTGGCATATTTGATATATTTTCAAAGGTTGGCTCAAAGATATTTAGTGAGTCTGTGAAAACAGCAGGTAAAAAGGCATTAGAAACTGCTGGTAAGCAAATTATAGAGAGTGGTTCTAAACAACTTGGGGATGAAGTAGGTAAAATGGCTGCTAATAAAGTAGTTTCAGTTATGAAACCTAAACCCAAAGGTGAACTAATTTAAAGAACTTACAAAAGCTGCCACAAAAGTTGTAGCTGATAATATAATCGAAGAAGATGTAAATACAAAAATTAATAGATTACTTTCCGGAAGTGGAATCAAACGTACACATTTTCATACAAGAATTAAACGATTAATTTATAAAAAATAATATAATTAATAGTAAATATATATATATGTTTAGAAGTGAAAAATATAATACCTGATATGAATATGTACCTATTCAATTAGATACCCCTATCTTAATACCTGGAAATGCTACTAGACAAATGAAAAGCGGTTATCAATTTACAATAAATTATAGAAGTTTGATTGGTATAACGCTTATTTTGAAATCAGTTTTCAAGTAAACAAGCTTGCTGATGGAGCTGCTTTCGCAGACGCTGACAGAATTGCTTTAATTAACGATGCAGCTTCATTAATCTAGCAAATTCAAGTAAAGCAAAATGGGAAAAAAGTTTACGACGGAGATAATCTTCACAGGTTTGTTAACGTCAAAAGTTTACTGGAAATGTCTGATGATTATGCTAGAACAACCGGAACAAACGAATACTTTTATTTAGACACTATGACTGTTGCAGATCCTCGAAATGATCAAGCTGGTTATAATCAAGGGTTTTCATGTCGTCATGCTATCATCATAACTAATCGAAAAGTTAACTCTGTAATTCCATTAAACAAATATTCCTATTTTCAGAGGTTTAAAAACAAACATGCTTCCTCCTAGTCAGATTCAAATTAGCTTGCAACTGACAGATGATAATGTGCTAATTTTCAAATCAAGTGGTGATGATGGTCGAGTAGTTATTAATAAATTAGTTTTGTGGATACCTAAAATGATATTTAACTCAGAAGGTTTAAGTTATGTAATGACAAATCACATGACAGCAACAAGATGGACTTACTCTTCTGCGCCAAGGACTATCACAACCTGACTTCTATGGTGATGTGATTTATAAACTTCGTAAGATTCTTGGTCATGATCACTTTCATACTATCTTTGTTAAACGTGTTAAAACGTTTATCAAAAGAGGTTATGACCCTGTCATTTTGCAACGTACAGCATGCATGGTGGTGGACCCTTTTACAGTTCACCACTATGCTTTCCTCTTTAATTGTACGGTGACCGGACAGGCTGCGGACCCTATGATGACGCCTACATAAAGCCCACTGGGACGGTGGCGTTTGATGTTTGTCTATGATCTTTCTTGTCGTACCATTAATGGTTTATTCTCTTGTTGCTCTGGCTTCTGCCAAGTCATTAAGTACCTCCATTGTGGCTTTCTAGGTTATTGTTTTTTTGTATTATATTTACACGAGCATGTTTGTGTTTTACTTATATTGCCTATTGATGCTGCCTTGTTGGTTAGAGATTAGATCATGGTGGGAATTTCTTTATTTACACTGTCCTGTTTTAATGGGATGACAGTAGGGTAAGTGTGAGGTTTGATGCACCCTAGAACCGGTTTAAACCCCCAGTGGTCTACTTTGCCACTGACCGTTCCAAGACGGTAGCCCTATTGTCAACCTTTTTGTGTTTGTGATGTCGTTTTCATTTAATATTACTTTTGCCTTCTTGATTGTCTGTTTGGGTGTTGTTTCTGTGTTTTGTGGTTGACTGTCCTCCGTGAGTGCTACTTTCCCTGTCTGATCTTTTTATATTTCTTTACCTTCGTGAAATGATACAAGGAAGCGGAAGTAGCCAATCAACCGAATCCGTATTAAGAATAACGGCTGGTGTTAAAAATCCAAAACATGTTTTTATTTATCTGCAAAGATCTAACAAGAGTTCTTCTCAAACACAAAATCCTCATCTTTTGGATACGTTTAAACTAAATGATGCTGATGCTAATTGTTATTTACAATCGGTCAGACTAGAAGTAGGAAATGGAGTTATACAGAAACCGAATACAGTTATGCTAATATCATAAGAATATTTAAAGACGTTATTTATTATTCTTACAAACAAAATGATAAAAACACAGGAACTTTACTTATCATAAATAATTGTCTACAACTAAATTTGAGATATAAATTAAATATACTTTCCACCGATAGATATAAAGTTTCTGCTTTTGTCTTATAAGAGGAAAATGTTGTTATTGATACTACTGGAAATGAACTAGTTATTGTTTAATCTAACTTATAATATATAAGATATACCAAAATTATTTCGTAAATTTAACAGATGGTTAGAAACAGAGTTTAGCGAGGGATTAAGAGAACAAGAGTGAATTAACACTTAGGTTAAAAAAATAAACAACTAACTGGGGATTTTCTTTTGTTGTTAACAACAACTCAAATTAAAAACATTGGTAAAGCTATAAATAGTGGACGTGGATTAGACATAAATATATCAAAATCGCAAATGAGGTGTCATGCTAAAAATGGTGGCTTTTTGTGAGCATTAGCTGCTTTGTTGACTAAAACAATATTACCATCAGTTGCAAAATTTGCTCCAAAGTTATTAAGACCTCTAGCAACAGGAGCACTTAGTGGTCTGGCAAGTACTGGACTCGGTAAACTATTTGGAAATGGAATGGTAACTATCTAGTGATAAAAAACATGCACTACTACTTGAATCAAATAATGCATTAACACTACCACAAATAAACAAGATAATAAAATCCAAAGGTTGTTGCCCTATTAAAGTGACAACAACAAGACGGAGGATTTCTCGGCTGCTTGCATCACTAGGAATTCCATTGATTGGATTTTTTATTAGTGACTTAACTGGAAAAGGTTTACAAGTAGGTAGGAAAGGGAAAGGACTAAGAGTTGATCGTGGAAATGGTTTACAATGAGATTCACAAATAAGACCATATAGAAGTATCCCATTTATAAAAAAAAAATGAATTTTAAAAATGAACCTATCTCTAACTTAGATATAATGAAATTGGTTAAGCAGCTAGGTATACAGAAATTCAGTGGAGTGTATAGCAAAAACAAATTACCGATAAAACAAAAAAAACAAAAATCTGGTATTATTAATCTTGATGATCATACTGGATCTGGTACACACAGGACTTTTTACTATGATAATTATTACTTCGATCCGTTTGGTCTATGCCCACCAAAAGAAGTTTTAGCGTACATGCCTAATATAAAATACAACACTATTCAGTATCAACACAAAACAAGTGCCCTATGTGGATATTTCTGTCTATTCTTCATTAAAAAGTTATAAGATGGACATATGATTTATGATGTACTTTATAAAATACTAAGACCATACAAGCCAATAGAAAATGAAAGCATTATAAAAGTCATATTTTATCTAATTATATTATATATGAGTTTATGTATTAGAGAAAAGATGGTTACTGAAAATGTTAATCCTCAGTACATGTTAGCAAAAAAATGGTAGAAGAATGTTAAAAGCAACTTGTACATCTTGTGGTATTACTAAAACGCAGTTTGTTAAAAGTACATTAGGTGGAAATATTGATATTCATAAAGTGTTACTTCCTTTATAACCTAAAATGGGGTCAACAATTCCTGGTTAAGAATTTAATTGTTAAGCCGGTAATTAGTACTAAATACAAACTTGGTCTTCGATCATCAAAAAACGAAAAAAGGCGTTGAGATGGACTGACAAGTTAGCAGATGAACTTCATAAATGAGATATAGGGTCCTATAGAAACCACAGCGTCCGAGCGCAATGGCATCGTAGGTCCACAGTGTACTGCAAACAAAGACTTGAAAATACAATGAAAGAGACAAAAAACAACAGAAAGGGTGGTGAAGACAGGGTTACCGACTTGGAACGGTCAGTAGGCAATAAGGCCTACTGGTTAGCTTGAATCGATTTTATATGCGCACAATCCTCGCTATTATCCTGTCTTCAACGCCCAAATAGACAAGACAGTGTTAGCAAAACTGCATCCCATCAAAAGCAATTCTCTAACAATAAAGTCCACATCCTGAGAAACTAAATAAAGAAACACATACAAAATAATAAACATCTCAGGATGTATCCAGAATCGTACTGAACAACCATAGTAGTTGCAACTAAAGAGAATACCAATCTAGGGTTCGACCAGAAAACCCGAGGGACGAAGCTCATGCACCCACCTCCCTTAGTTGGGGTTTCAGTAGGTACAATCATAGAGTCCCAAGAGGTAGTCCAGTCATCGCACAAGTGAAAAGTGAAGCGTAATGACTGACTGTAGAGGGGTCAATCACTAAACATGCAGTGCGCTGTAAAACCAAAGGGTAATATCCCTTTCTGACGAACTTCCTGATTAAATTTGTAAAGTGATCAGGAAACCCGTCAGACCCCTTTAACTTTCGAAGTTTATAGACCACATCTCCATAAGCCTATTCACTCAACGCCGTGTGATTGTTAATGAAATTGATAAAATATGGTCTGCTGACTTGAATTTTACAATAAAATATTCAAACAGTTCCTTGTTGATAATAATATCGAAATGTATCATACGTTTAATTTTGGAAAAGCTGTAGTAATTGAACGATTTAATAGAACATTAAAAGAGACGATGTGGAAATGTTTCACAGCAAAAAATACAAATACATATTTAGACGTGCTACAGGTGATGGTTGATAAGTACAATAATATAAAACATCGGAGTATTAAAATGACACCGACTGAAGCAAGTGATAAAAATAATAAAGGAATCGTTTATTTCAACTTGTATGAAAAATGAGAAGTAATCAAATTAAACTCAAGTTCAAAATTAAGAATAAAGTTAGAATCAGTAAATATAAAAGAACGTTTGAAAAATGTTATACTCCAAATTGGACTGAAGAAATATTGGTTGTTGATAAAATTCAATATAAAAATCCTGTGACATACAAAATAAAGGATTTAAACAACCAAAACATTGATGGAAGCTTTTATGAATTAGAAATGATAAAAGCAAAGCAAGAAATATTCAGGAATGAAAAAGTAATACGACGTGATTACAAAAAGAAACAAGCATTGATTAAATGGAAGGTTACAATGAGGATTTCAATAGTTGGGTCCCATTTAAGGATATTGAAAATATTAAATAAGAACTTAAAAATAAATAATGTATAGTAATAATATATATGAAACAAGCAAGATTAAAAAAGGTTTGCGAAAAACTTAACAATTTAAAAGATAAATACAGAAAAAAATAATGGCCAGCAAGCAACTCCATGTAGAATATGAAGTAGTTCGTGATGAGTTTATGGACAAAAAAAAAGCAAAGTCAGTAAGCAAAGACGACTGCTGGTTGAAATGGATAATTATGAACGTGAGGTAAATAAAAACATGGAAGAGCTTCTTGAACTAAAATACAAAATAGCAAAGTGTAGGAAAATAAAATACTCTATGGTAAAATACGATATGTGCAGCGATGATGAAGACTACTGTCCGGTTCCGTCTGACTTTGCTTAATAATTTGTAAATGTTTTTAGTTGCATCGTATGAGCAAATATATTATGTTATTAAAATGATAAACTGGATTGATAAGTAGTAAATATAGTGGGGGTACCAGCGATAGTTTCCTAGAGTGGGTTTGCTCAAGTAATTAATAATATGTTTCAGGGCTTTTGGCTCAAGTCTGCCTATCATTTATGTTTTTTGTAAATGATTGTATACCTGGGATAACAGCCATGGCTGACACATTTTATAGTTGCTTGGGTTTAAAGCCCGCTCTGGGGAACAGTGCTGATACTCCCACTATCTACACTACTTATCTACATGATAAAAATAATATTGTCAGTGACTTTTACTATCAAGTTTATTAGGCTCGGCACGAAAACACAGTATTCTTGGTTTTCTAAGCCTCATATAATAAACTTGATAGTAAATGGGACAGACATAATATACTCTATATATATAGGATTATATCAGGGTCCGACAAATCTTGTATTTTCGTGGTAGCCCACAGGGCTATCAGAAATTGAACTTGGTAGCCCGGAATGCGTGAGGCGGTCTCATTCTTCATTGGGTTAGTGTTGAGAGAAGTGGTGTGGGGGGATATTTTTAGCTTTTGGTAGCCCGCGGGTTCCGGGCATGTGATTTGTCGGACCCTGTTATATTGTATAATTTATGATTTGAAACTAATACAGAATACTTAAGTAGGGGAAATCCATAATTTTCACGCAAATACTTGGTTGAAAAACTTACCGTATAGTCCAAAGTGTGTACTGAACGACTGGGCAATGAAGAATTCAAATCCTTGGTCTACAAAATATCTCCAAGACAACGCGTCTTTGTCGACGTCGCCCGAAATGAATCCCTGGTATGCAACGTCCATGAGAACGAAAATGCCTTTCCTCTGTAACAAGATGTTGGCGATCTGCTTCCACTGGTCCTTCGTGGGGTCTACACCAGTGGGATTGTGGGCCACGCCATGCAGGATCACCACGCTATGAAATGGGGCTGTCTAGTGAAATATAACTAGAGCTATTAATACAGAAAAGCTTACCAATCATGCTGTTCTCTGGGGCACTCTAGTGGAATATAACTAAAACTATCTGACCACTTAAAGGAATACTTGAAGACAAATTGAGCTAAACACAAAAACTTAACCGGACAACGCAGAGGACAATATGGTTATGCCAAAAAGGAGAAAATAGCGTTTTTTCCCAAAAAAGCAGGGAAGGGTGGTAGGGTGGGGTTGGGGGTAGTGGGTGGGGTGGATGGGGAGGGGAGAGGATTTCTAAAAAAGCAGATTAAAAAAATCCCAATCTAAAAAGAAATATATATATATATATCCTCTATATATATTTTTTATTGGTAAACATTTCAGAGGTGAACTTTAAACAGAAAACTGGTGATTATATATACTGCTAGCGGAGGGTAATGAAATACTACAAGAGAATGTATACATGGTAATGTGTTGGCTTGATAGTGAAAAATTACCAATTTAATGCAAAACGACGCGATTTTTCCAAATTGAATAGGTACCGGTACCATTCCCAAAACGCGGGTTTGGGAATGTGGCTATTGTCATTTGTGTATATATCCAGTTTTATTAAGAAATAAAATTGTTAAATTTTCGTGACCAAAATATAACTTTTGAACCCTGAGTCAGGGTTCTGATATTCTGTGACCGTGACCTTTATATATTGTTGTGGTCACATGCATATTTTCATGAAGTACATAATATATCTATACTCCGATAAAGTAATATGAAGAAACAGTAAAGTTATACTATTAATGTAAACAAGAAAATTGGTAGAACCGATGGATGCTCCACGAAATGACATATGGCCTTGTATCACCCAGCAGTTTTAAATTTACAGTTCCATTAGTAATTTATGCTCCGGATAAAATTACACAGGGCAATAACTCTAATTTGAATGATGACAGAGTTACGGTTCCTGCACTCTGCCCTTTCTCTCATTGCCCTCTATCATTATGTGAAGTGTTATTGCAGTCCCATCAGTAGTTTTCAACATATACTCCGGACAAAAATTTAAGTATAACATTACAAAGGGCAATAACTCTAATTCGAATGATGACAGAGTTACGTTTCATGCACTCTGCACTTTCTCTCTCTCGTGCCCTTTATCAGTGTGTGAAGTTTCATTGTAGTCCCATCTGTAGTTTTTAAGATATGCTCCGGACAAAAGTGTGATGGACGGGCAGTATAAAATTATAAAAGGGCAATAACTATAATTTGAATGATGACAGAGTTATCATTGTGTGAAGTTTCATTGTAGTCCCATCAGTAGTTTTCACGATATGCTCCGGAAAAAAGTGTGACGGACGGACAGTATAAAATTACAAAGGTCAATAACTCTAATTGAATGATGACAGAGTTATGATTCTTGCACTCTGCACTTCCTCTCATTGCCCTCTATCATTGTGTGAAGAAGGATAAAAATATCGGACAGGGAAAGCAGCATTCTAGGACGACAGTCAACCACAAAACACAAAAACAAACACGCAAACAGACAAACGAAAAGGCAAAAGTAATAAAAAATGCAAACGACATCACAAACACAAAAGGGTTGACAATAGGGCTACCGCCTTGGAACGGTCAGTGGCAAAGTAGGCCACTGGGGGTTTAAACCGGTTGTTTCATTGTAGTCTCATCAGTAGTTTTTAAGACATGCTCCGGAAAAAAGTGTGACGGACGGACTGACGGACAAAGCGGCGACTAAATGCTGCCCCGAAAATATCGGGGAGCATAAAACAAATGACACCTGACCTTGACTGAAATTGACCTTTATATGTTGGAAAGTTTATGTGATTATATTGTCAGTCTGCTGTGTCTAGGGGGGGGGGGGGGGGGGGGTGGGGGTCGGGGGTGCGTGGGGAGTTTTGCTTAAGCTTTTATTGATATGTACGTTCTGAACAAAGGAAAATACAATATAGCATTTTTCAATAAACAAGGGCAATAACTCTGTCGTTACTAACAAGATCTAGCTGGTTTTCGATTTTGTCCAAGATTTCATTGATATACAGCAATTTGCACAACTAGACATGCTTCTTGTCAAATTTTGTAGAAATCCAAAAAAAACGTTTAGGAGGAGTAGCGCTGACAAGTAAATACATTTAAAAATGTCAAAGGGCCATAACTTTGTAAAAAATCAGTAAACCGGAACAAAAGCGATATATGCACAACTAGACATCTTACCGATGCTTCCTGCCAAGTTTCGTCGAAATCCAACAAGGCATATACAATCTGTGCAAGTTTGGTTAAGATTGCTCAAGAAAAAGTGCCTCTATCATGTAAAAAACATGAAAAACTGCATTTTTTGCTAATTTAGGGACCATATCTCTAGTGTTACTAGTCCGATCTTGCCCATTATTGAACTCGTCCGAGATCTTATAGTCATACACAACCTGTGCAAGTTTGGTTAACATTCCTCATGAATTATGGCCTCTATAGTGTTAACAATATGAAAAACTGCATTTTTTGCTAATTCAGGGCCCATAACTCTAGTATTACTGGTCCGATTTTGGCTTTTATTGAACTCGGCTGAGATCTTATAATTATACACAACCTGTGCACGTTTGGTTAATATTCCTCATGAATTATGGCCTCTATCGTGTAAACAAGATGAAAATCTGCATTTTTTGCTAATTCCGGGGCCATAACTCTGGTGTTACTGGTCTGATCTAAGCCATTATCGAACTGGTCCGAGATCGTATGGTCATATACAATCTGTGCAAGTTTGGTTAATATTGCTCAAGTAATATTGCCTCGATTGTGTCAACAAGCTAAACGTTTGACGACGGACGACAGACGACGGACGACAGACGAAGAGTGGTCAGAATAGCTCACCCTTGAGCGCGAAGCCAAAAAGTTGAAGCCAGTGCGAATGTTAAGTTTTTGTTACGCCAGACAACGACGGAAGTCCGCGGACAAAGTTATTCCTATGTATGTGTTTTTTCTCGAAAAGGTAACACAGAAAGTGTTAATGAATAAATGTCTTAATTACTTACTCGTAGATCTTCCAACATTCCATCAAGGTTGAGACCCCTGGTGGCGGGGTTCCAGTATCGGTATTCTAAAACCTCAGAAAAACCAGCTACCTCGAAGACACCTTTGTGATTTTCTATTAAGAGAAATATTAGGCTTAAATAGTTGATAAAAAGGAGGAGTCTAGACTCTAATCATCTGTCAATTATATTGTTTATTGCAGTAAGCAAACTGCCTAACTGTACACTAAAACTTGTAGAAGAGTGTTACAAGGAACACTTTTGTCGCCTGCTGTCTTTACAACTAAAACAATTGAAACTAGAGGTTGTTTTAGTAAAAACAGATGTCTCCCTCACTGGGGAAAAAGCCATAAATCCGCCAAAAATCAATTAACTGGAACACGACAAAGATACGCGCAACTAGGCTTGGCAATGATCATCTCTAATGAGTTTCGCTGAAATCCGGCCAGAGGTTCAGGAGAACTGTCCAGAAAAGGTTTGTGTGTTAAAACCTTTAAAGGTCATAACTCTGTCAAATATCATTCAACCGAAACACAGCGACGATATGCGCAACTAGGCTTGGTACAGATTGTCCTTGTTGAAATTCGGCCAGAGGTTCAGGAGAACTAGTAGTTTGTGTATTAAAATATTTAAAGGGCCATAACTCTGCCAAAATTCATTCACTTAGAACACGGCAATGACACGCGCAACTAGGCTTGGTACTGATCATCCCTGCAAAGCTTTGTTGAAATCTGGCTAGGGGTTCAGGAGAACAAGTCTGGACAAAGTTCGTGTACTAAAACCTTTAAAGGGCCATAACTCTGCCAAAATCATTCAACCAGAACACAGCGACAACATGCACAACTACACTAGGTACTGATCATCCCTGCAAAGTTCCAATGAAATCCGGCCGGGGTTTCAGGAGAACTAGTCCGTACAAAGTTTGTGTATTAAAACCTTTAAAGGGCCAAAACTCCACCAAAAATCATTCAACTGGAGCACAGCAACGATATGCCTAACTAGGCTTGGTACTGATCATTCTTGCCAAGTTTCTTTGAAATCTGGCCGGGGTTCATGAGAATTAGTCCGGACAAAGTGTATTACAACCTTTAAAGAGCCATAACTCTGCCAAATATCATTCAACCGGAACACGGCGAAGATATGAACAACTAGGCTTGGTACTGATCATCCTTGCAATCCGGCAAGGGGTTCATCATAACTAGTCCGGGCAAATATTGTGTATTAAAACCTTTAAAGGGCCATAACTCTGCCAAAAATCATTCCACCAGAACACAGCGACAACATGCGCAACTACGCTAGGTACTGATCATCCCTGCAAAGTTTTAATTAAATCCGGCCAGGCTTTCAGGAGAACTACTAAACTTTTCGAATATAAAGGGCACTATTTCTGCCAAATAAATATTGTTTCTGATACTATGTTCCAATAAATAGTGTTGTACTAATGTCATCTACTATATCATTGACAATGTTCATGCCTATAATATGCATTTGGCTGAAAATTTCAATTAACCATACTCCATCAATTTGGGACTTTTTTTTCAAAGATGCCCTTAATGAGCGGAAACCACTTCTCTCATATACTTTATATATTATATAGTTGGAGGTATAAAAGGCCCACTGCTCTGCCAATATTTTGTAGAATTGGACCATTTTTGAACTCGGCCTTTGTTTTGATACTAGAAATATTCACAACAAATATCATTTGAATATCTCGAGAGGTTTTTACGAGTGGAAACCACTTCTCTTGAATATATTATATCGGTGAAAGCATGAAAAGTACACACCCTAACAATTATACTTGTTTCTTATAATGCTATGTGTCTACACTGATTTCATGCAAACAATCTACAAACCCAAATGTAATGGTTACGCTTCAGTCTGTGTCTTTATATTCGTTCAAAATAGTGGATGTAGTCATCCGGTCTGTGGAGTGCGTGGCCCAGTGGTAGAGCGCCGAACTCCAGATCGAAAGGTCGTGGGTTCGATCATCGAAAGGTCACATTATTTATCCTTGAGCAAGATAATTAATCCACATTGCTTAGTACTGGTTCTACCCAGGAAGCCATCGAGAGTGATTAATCTAAGTTGCAAGAACTTGTTTCGCAATCGATGTAAAATAAATATGTTTAAACTATCAGGCCTGTTTCTTAGATCATCCACATAGTGAATCAGAGGAGCATTAACGCCATTAAGTCTTAAAGGTTCTTACTTAGTAAGAAAATCTGAGGTATAACTTTTGACATCTTGCTTTGACACTGACCTATTTCGAAAAAAAAAAAAAAACTTTCTGCCACTACTAGTGAATGAAAAAGGTTGGTTGGATTGGACATTTGCATTACATGTCTACATCTCCCTGCCCATCCCCAACTCCCAACGGCTCCTCACCCGCCACTATGACAGTAAATATACTATACAATAATCTTACCCCATGTTGGGTTTGAAACTAAAACTGTATCACACCCAAGCTGTCTCTTAAGGAATGCTGCTGCTAATGTCAGACATTCTGTACCACCTGGTCATTGTACGCCAGCCACCTGTAGATATAACGATTATATCAAATAGTCATGCATGCACACTACTGCCAAATGCTGAGACTGGCTCCTACCACCTGGACATTGTACGCCAGCCACCTGTAGATATAATGATTATATCAAATAGTCATGCACGCACACTACTGCCAGTGCTATGACTGGCTCCTATACCACCTGGACAATGTACGCCAGCCACCTGTAGATATAATGATTATATCAAATAGTCATGCATGCACACTACTGCCAGTGCTATGACTGGCTCCTATACCACCTGGACAATGTACGCCAGCCATCTGTAGATATAACGAATATATTAAGTAGTCATAATGTATGTTACTACTGTAAATGCTAAGACTGGCTTTTGTACCACCTAAACATTGTACGCCAGCAACCTGTAGATATAAAGATTATATCAAATAGTCATGATGTATTTATTTGACGAGGCAAATAAAGATTTATGCAACTACAATTCCACAGAGTTTAATATTTCGTCTGAAGTTTTTATTTTTACTAACAGCGACCTTGACCCATGTGACCTCAAATGCAATACTAAACTTCAATTCTATATAAGCTACCTACACAGCACGTTTTGTTGCACTCTCTCATTCCTAAATAAAGTTATTGGCTGCAAAAAAAAAAAAAAAATTCTATTTTAGTATCAGTGACCTCAAATGCAATATCAAGCTTCCTTTCCATATAAGCTACCTGATCATCTGTGTTAAAGTATGTCCTTATAATTATCCAATAATTATATTCTATTGATTGAGCACTCTGGGATGAAGGTATAACACAGTTTGTATTTAAGATGTTTATTGTACGGCTGCATATATTCAAGTGAGGTAAAACAAGGCATGCAATAGTATATAGTAAAACGCTATGGAAATGTTCAGGATAGATAACTATGTATACGAAGTATATACTATGACTACAATGGTTAATTCCCATAATGTAACATGCCCCTTTTTAAAATGTTTGTTTCTCTTTTTGTTTAAGAACTATTTTCCCATGATCATTTTATTCAAATAATGTCACTGTCTCTTGCTATCACATATGGTATTCTGATTACTGTTGATATATGATCATTTTACAGTTATTTGTATCTGGTTAATGTCTCTGCACTTAATCTTCTAGGCGTAGTCAATTATTCTCCTATTTATGTTCCATAAAAATGTTGTTATCCTAATGTCCGATTAATTCTCTTATTTTGTGGTGAATTAATGGCATATCCAGCTGTCTTGTAGCACTTAGACTCACAGTTCATAAAATTAATCACATTCCGTTGTTAATAGCTAATGTCTCACATTTGCTGTACAGAAAGATTTTCTGAATTTAAAGTTTGTCATTTTTGATTAAAATCTTTTTTCAACTTTGACTTAAAATACATTCAAAATCATTTGATTTAATTACATGTCCAATTTCTTAGGTTTAATGACAACTCTTCCAGATCTAGTAACATTGTTTGAATTTGACTCTTTTAAAGGTTGATTAAAACTTGAATTCTGTTGGGTGTTTTTGTCTGCTGATATGTGTGTGTCTTTTGGGAACACCTGTGGTGTTTGTTTTGATAAGACGTACATTATTGTTGTACGGAATATCTCTGCTAATTGGCTGTGATGATTGTTCGTTGCCTAGGGTGAATGGTTTTTCATGAGTTTTTAACAAATGATTTCTGTTCCTACGAAATACAGAACCGTTTTGGGTTTCTACTAAATATGACCGATCATGAACTTTACTTTTGACAACAGCAGGATTCCATACGTTTCCCTGTCGTATGCGAATTCCTTCACCAATGTTTAATGGCTTTAATGGTTTCGTGTGTTTATCATAATTGCTTTTTGATTTTTTCTGTATGTTTAGCATTTTCTGTCTAACACTTGATAACTTGGGGACTTTTGGTGATAGGTGTATTTCTGTCATAGGTAAAGTAGAACGAAGCTGTCTACTCATAAGCAATTGTGCGGGTGATTGACCGATCGCTAATGGGGTATTCCTATATTCTAATATAGAAATGTATGGGTCAATCTGATCTTGTTTTGATTTTGTAAATATCTTTTTGATTGTTTGTATGCATCTTTCTGCAGAATTATTCCCGCGACTCCAGTTTGGAGATGAGGTGACATGGTTGAAATCCCAGCTTTTTGCAAAATCTGCAAATTCTTGAGAACTGTATTGAGTCGCGTTATCTGAGATAACCTTGGATGGTATGCCATGTGTTGCAAAAAAACCTTTGAGTTTATGTATGACAGTATTTGACCTTGTGTTTGGAAGTCTACCTACTTCAAAATATCTACTGTAAAGGTCAACGACCATAACATATTCTGTGTCATTCCAGTGAAATAAGTCTGTGGCAACAACTTGCCATGGTCTGTCGGGTATGTCATTAGGTATCATGGGTTCCTTGACGTTTGAATTTCTGTGTTCAAGACAGATGGGACAACTTAATACTTTGTCTTTGATGTCGCCTGTCATATTAGGCCAAAACATGATTTCTCTAGCACGATGTGTGCATTTTTCTACACCTAAGTGAGATTCGTGAATTTTCTCAAGCATAATCTGTCTCAAGTCTTTTGGTATAATAACCTTGGTACCTTTCAATAGAATACCGTCAATATATGAGAGTTCATCCCTGCAGTTCCAATAATCTAACAGGTGTGTAGGAGTGTCTGTCCTATTTTCAGGCCAACCGTCTAAAATTGTTTGTTTTAGACTCTGCATTTGTGAATCAGATTCAATTGTTTTACGGATCATTTCCATTTTCCGGTCACTTATCGGGATATTTTTTATAATGGAGTGCACCTGCACGTCCATACCGTCGCATATCTCGGGATATGTGTCGGGTAAGAATTTACGACTCAGTGTATCGGCAAGAGGTATCATTTTGCCTGGCACGTGCGATATTTCTATGTCATATTTTTGCAGTTGCAACAATAACCTTGCCAAACGCGGGGGTGCTGAGTGTAAATTTTTCTTGGTAATTGATACCAACGGTTTGTGGTCTGATTGTACCTTTATGTGTCGTCCGTACACAAGTTGATGAAACTTTTTACATGCAAATAACACAGCATAGAGCTCTTTTGTTATTTGTGCATAATTCACCTCCGCAGGTGTTAGTGATTTTGACGCGAAACAAACTGGTTTGTTTTCTTGCAATAACACACAACCAAGTCCTCTTAAGCTAGCATCTACTTGAAGCGTGATCTCCTTATTTGCCTGGTCTCTGTGTAATAATGCTTTTAATTTTCTGGAAAGCATTTTCCTGTTCTACGTCCCAAAGAAATACACTGTCCTTAGTGAGAAGTTTCCTAAGGGGACTGGTAAGATCTGCCAGATTTGGAGCAAATCTTTGTAAATATGTGATCATACCTAGAACTGTCTCAAGTTCTGACCTAGATGTAGGTGCTGGCATGTCATCAATAGCCTTGACCTTGGCAGGATCTATTTTAAGACCTTGCGCTGTAAGCAAATGACCAAAGAAAGGAATTTCTGAATGTCCTATTTCAGTCTTGTCGGCATTTAGTTTAATGCCCATTTCTCGACATCGTGTCATTAACGCGTCAAGATTCCTGTCGTGTTCTGTCCTGTCCTTTCCGAACACTACTATGTCGTCAACTATAGTTTTGACACCTGGTAAGCCTTCTAAGCATACGTCCATTTTTTGCTGAAATAGGTCCTGACTATTGTTCAACCCAAATGGTAAACGTAAGAATCTGTATTTCCCATACGGAGAATTAAATGTCGTAAGGTACGATGACCTGTCTGTCAATTTAATTGACCAATACCCACTTCGGGCGTCCATCTTTGAGAAGAAAGTGGCTCCTGCTAAGTCGGGTAGAATGTCGTCAAGAGACTTTGTCGGATAATGGGGTCTCATTATCGCATTATTTAAGTCCTTAGGGTCTAAGCAAACTCTCAAGCTTCCGTTTGCTTTCTCTACTGTGACCAAACTGTTCACCCAGTCTGTGGGTGTCGTGACTTTTGTAATAACCATATCTTTTTCCATTCTGTCAAGTTCTAACTTGAGCTTATTACAAATAGCTATGGGAACGCGACGTGGAGGGTGTACCACCGGTATTGCGTCAGGTCGTAGGTGAATGTCACACTCGCCTTCGAGTTCACCTAGTCCGTCAAATATGTCGGCATATTTTGATATAACGTCCTGCTTTGTGTAGACAGTTTCTTCATTTTGTACTGCTAGAACAAGTTTCATAAGATTTAGGGCTAAGCATGTTTCTAAACCTAGAATGGGACTTGATGAAGTATCTACAATAAAGAATTGTGCTTCTAATTTCTTATTGTGATATGTACATGTGAGGTTGATTTGACCATCGACTTTAAGTGGTGTACCGTCATATGCAGTTAGTGCTTTGTGTGTTGTGTGCAATGGGTGTTTGATACCCAGTGACCTAAACATAGACCTTGGAATGATGTTCACCTGAGCCCCGGAATCAATTTTGAAATTTAGTGACTTTGATTGTGGCCCAACATTGATGGTGGCAAAAGCCTGTTTTTTAGATTCAACAAAATATTGGTCTTCTAACTCTAGATCTGAAAAATTGTCATTAAGGCCTACCTCATTTATTTTTCTTGAATTGTCCTGTTTTTTCTTTCTGCACTTAATGGCAAAGTGATTTGAAAATCCGCAGTATAAGCACTTTTTCCCTTTTGCTGGACACATAGATTGTCCATGTGATTGACCACAATTGTCACACTGTTTGTTACTTTGACGCTGATTTCCGTTCCCTTGATGGAAGTTCGCTGCCCCTGGCTTGAAGTGTGACGGTCCTGTACCAGAGTACGATCCTCTTGGTTGCCGTGATGGTTGCCTTGATGGTTGCTTCCTGGTCTTGTATTTGACAGCATCTATGGATTTGCTGTCCGGGTTGGCTGTCATGGCCTTTACCTGCGCCTGGCTCATTTCGTACGTTCTTGCTATATCCGTGCACTTCTGGAGTGTAAGATCTGATCCCTCATTTATTAGTTTCTCCCGAATTTTTGCAGAACGTATTCCAAACACGATATGATCCCTTATGACGTCGTCATGGATAGCTTCATCGTATCCGCAGTCCTTGAGCAAGATTTTTAGGTCAGTTATGAACTGTTCGAAACTTTCCCCGTCTTGTTGATGTCTTGATTTCAACATGAATCTCGAATAAATAATATTAGATCTTGGTTTGCAAAATTGCTCGAATTTTTCATAGTAAGTTTTCAGTTTATTCTTCTCTTCATCTAGGAAATTCTTTTAATCTCTTAGATTTATATTTTATAAGGAATTCCCATGGACATTCATTCGGAACTAAGGCAGCCATGTTTAACGTCGCATCAAAACAATTTTCGACAAGGACCAACATCATGTCATGCTGATCATTTTAGACAAAGTCCCATATCAATATCACTTATAGTTTTTAAGAAGTAGTCGCTACAAAATTGTTTTTTCAAAATCTATTTTTAGCTGTGGTGGCCATCAGAGGTACAGTTCAATTGTATTCAGTTTATTTGTTAGCATAATTCTCTATTAAATGTTGTAACGCTTCCGAGTGTATGTGTTAATAGGCATATTCTGCCTCTAACTACAGGTATTAAATGCTTACATTTCACATTATGTGAACATATGACATTATAAAACATACATGTACATCATGCATGTATAATTCGCGAAATTGCACAAAGTCAAATAATATCTACATATTATTATGCCCTGTTCCCGGACAAGAATATGGCCCCTGGGCTATCAAGGAAAATGGGTAAGTCTCCTTCATGTCCATTTTGTCAATTTTGTCACGTTTATTAACGTCTTCAATCTTCATCATCATTCGCCCCTTTACTCGTATATAGTTTAGGTAGGCCTGCTACCTAACTAGATCCTCCGTGGCAGAGGGCTTAACGCCGCTGCGTTGTAAACCTTCTCGCCTCTCACCGCTGCGGGTTCGAATCCCACGGGGGAGCTCGACTAGTTAGTGAGGGAAATGTCGATTCCTACGGATGGCGGGAGGTGTACAGTACTGGTTCTCCACAGGAATAGTGCGTGGTCTTCCTCCACCACAAAACAAGAGGCCCAAGAGGGCATGTGGACGTTCTATTTGCTTAAGATAAAGTTGATGTATAAGGGGCCATAACTCTTTCAAACATCATTCAACCTGGAACACGGCGATGAAATATGCAAGTAGGCTTGGTACTGATCATCCCTGCCAAGTTTCGTTGAAATCCAGAAAAAGGTTCAGGAGAACTAGTCTGTACAAAGTTAGTGTATTCAAACCTTTAATGGGTCATAACTCTGCCAAAATTCATTCAACTGGAACACGACAATGAAATGCGCAACTAGGCTTGGTACTAATCATCCTTGCCAAGATTCGTTGAAATCCGGCCAAGGATCAGGAGAATTAGTTGGGACAAAGTTTGTGCATTAAAACCTTAAAAGGGCCAAAAAGCATTCAAAAGGAACACGGCAATGACAGGTGCAACTAGGCTTGGTACTGATCATCCCCGCCAAGATTCGCTGAAATCTGGCAAGGAGTTCATAAGAGACTAATCTAGACAATGTTTGTGTATTAAAACATATAAAGGGCCATAGCTCTGCAAAAAAGTATTCAACCGAAATATGGCAATGATATGCACAACTAGGCTTGATACTGATCATCCTTGTCAAGTTTTGTTGAAATCCGGCTAGGGGTTCAGGAGAACTAGCCCGGAAAAAGCGTGTTTATCAAAAAATAAATAAAGGTCCATAACTCCGCCAAAAATATGTAAACCGGAACGACAAGAGAAAAATGATGATATGCGCAACTCGGCTTGGGGCTGATCATCCCTGCAAAGTTTCGTTGAAATCCGGCGAGGGGTTCAGGAGGACTAGTCAAGACAAGTCAAGTTTGTGTATTAAACCTTTAAAGGGCCATAACTCTGCCAAAATCATTCAACTGGAACAAGACGATGATCATATGCACAACTAGACCTGGAACAGATCATCCCTAAAACCATCCAGGGGTTCAGGATAACTAATGAGGACAAAGTTTATGTATTAAAACATTTAAAGGGCCATAACTCCAACAAAATCATTCAAAATCATTCAAGCGGAACACGGTGACTATATGTACAACTAGGCTTGATACTGATCATCCCTGCAAAGTTTCATTGAAATCCAGCCAAATGAAGGCCCTTTCGTCTTAATGAAGCCAAAATATAGCATATTCGCAAAATCAAGGGCCATAACTCTTGTCTAAATGGTCCAATCTGGCTGGTGTTCGAACTTGTTCGAGCTTTCATTGAGATAAAACAATCTGGTAAAGTAGTTTGGTAAATATCTGATAAAAAATGAAGGCCCTCTCGTCTTAACGAAGCAAAACATAGCATTTTTAACTAAATCAAGGGTCATAACTCCGCTGTTACTGGTCCGATCTGGCTGGTTTACAAACTTGTCTCGGATTTCATTGATAGTAACAATCTGGTTAAGATTGTTAAAGATAGGATAAAAAATGAAGGCCCTATCCTCTTAACGACGCAAAATATAGCATATTTCAGAAAATCAAGGACCATAACTCCGGTATAAACGGTTTAATCTGGCTGGTTTTCGAACTTCTCCAAGCTTTCATTGAAATTAACAATCTGGTAAAGTTTGGTAAATATAGGATAAAAAATGAAGGCCTTATCCTCTTAAAGAAGCAAAATATAGCATATTTCAGAAATTCAAGGACCATAACTCCGGTATAAACGGTTTAATCTGGCTGGATTTCGAACTTGTCCAAGCTTTCAATGATATTAACAATCTGGTACAGTTTGTTAAAGATCGGATGAAAAATAAAGGCCATATCGTCTTAACGAGGCAAAATATATAGATATAGTATTGTTAACTAAATCATGGGCCATAACTCCGCTGTTAATAGTTCGATCTGGGAGGTTTTCGAACTTCTTCGAGCATTCATCGAAATTAATGATCTGTTAAAGTTTGTTAAAGATAGGATAAAAAATGAAGGCCCTGTCCTCTTGACGATGCAAAATATAGCATATTTGGCCATAACTCCAATGTAAACGGTTTAATCTGGCTGGTTTTCAAACTTCTCCAAGCTTTCATTGATATTAACAATCTGGTAAAGTTTGGTAAATATCGGATGAACAATAAAGGTCATATCGTCTTAACGAGGCAATATATACATATATAGCATTGTTAACTAAAGCATGGGCCATAACTCCGCTGTTACTGGTCCAATCTGGCTGATTTTCGAACTTCTCCGAGCATTCATCGAAATTAACGATCTGTTAAAGTGTGTTAAAGATAGGATAAAAAATGAAGGCCCTTTCCTCTTGACGAGGCAAAATATAGCATATTTCAGAAAATAAAATGGCCATAACTCCGGTGTAAACGGTTTAATGTGGCTGGTTTTCAAACGTCGCCAAGCTTTCATTGCTATTAACAATCTGGTAAAGTTTGGTAAAGATCGGATGAAAAATGAAGGCCATATCGTCTTAACGAGGCAATATATATATATATGGCATTGTTAACTAAATCATGGGCCATAACTCCGCTGTTACTGGTTCGATTTGGCTGGTTTACAAACTTGTCTGCGATTTCATTGATAGTAACAACCTGGTAAAGTTTGCTAACGATAGGATAACAATGAAGGCCCTATCCTCTTAACGATGCAAAATATAGCATATTTCAGAAAATCAAGGGCCATAACTCCGAATGACTCATAAAATACTACAATATGTAAACAACTCTCACTGGATACAGAGTTTGCAGACGACAGAAAAGTGTTCTACAAATCAGTTAGGAGTAAAGTGACTCCAAACTATTAGTATATATAATTTCTGCTAATTTTATTGGAACTGTGAAAGTTTTTTTACTGTTATTAATTCATGTTTTACCCTTTTATTTTCATCTCTAATATCCACTGCACTGTGTATAATATAAAACAAAATTGCTATGAACTTTTGCAAATGTAATCTGATGACTAAACAGAACTTTACACTGCCAGCAAATATTTCATGACAAGTTATCAGTGTTAAATGAAAATTAATTGCCAATTATAGTTGATCTGGAGAAGGCCCGTGTGGTTCCCCTGCACATTCCTTTGGAGGGGTAGGCAGAGGGGTAGAATCCCCGCAAAGTCATGTTCATTTTATCATTTTTTGTTCATGTTCATTAAAGGTCTTCATCATGACACCTGCATTGTTTCAGGTGCCATCTCGCTCACATCAAAAGAGCAGTGGCAGAAAAACAATAAACGTGGCTCAAGCGTAAATGGAGTTTCTACGATAGAATTTACAGCAACTCTGCAGTTCAGGGAGAGATGGTTCTAGGCCCATTTTCCATATTTTATCTCGATGTACATAGAGGATCAGCCTGGCATGTTCATGCCTGTTAGGCGCCATATAACCTTTCATGTGTTGGTGCGCCTTAAAACCCAATTCAATTCAATTCAATTGATCTGGAGAAACAGCGTATATATACACTGCAGTACGCAAGATATGCGTATACTTTGGACATGTATGTTAGGATGACATTGTGTTGGGAAAAAACTTTACAAAATAAAGCATAGCTGTACAAATTATTGTTAGGATGGATGATGGAGATAATAAGATAAAGAATTACGTTGTATATAGTTATGACTATGGAACATACATCACTGAGCCTGAGAAGGAAATGTTCAATTTTCTTGGGTTGGATATATAGAAATGCATAGTGATGTTTTTGATTCTGATGTGAAAATGGTAGGCGTGATTTGTTATCTGGAACACATGAATAGTCACAGATACAAACATCCCATCTCAAAGTACTGCTACGGAGGTTTACACACAATTATAACGAACAGCTGCCTATCTCTAAGACTTATAGTCTGCTGTAAACACTACCACGTGTATGTGTGTACACTTCTCAGTTCATAACCCCACAGGCTCCTCCCCTATATTTTCAAATTTCTGTCTGTTGGGTTTAAAAAAAAATTGAAACTAGGAATAAGAAATACTTTTTCACAAATATGTTTTTACCAATACACTTGTTTAATATCAGTTTACTTCTGTGCCAATTATTGATTTTTTTATGAGGTGGAATTTTCAATATTTTGAAAAAGGTCTCCCTGATTTAACCATGTATAAATTTAAATCACAAACCTACCCCAGCTCCATCTAGTGGCTTTTATACGGCAGTTGGGCCTTTAACGAGGCAAAATATATATATATAGCATTGTTAACTAAATCACGGGTCATAACTCCGCTGTTACTAGTTTGATCTGGCTTGTTTTCGAACTTGTCCTAGCATTCATTGAAATTAACAATATGTTAAAGTTTGGTAAAGATCGGATGACAAATCAAGCCCCTATCGTCTTAACGAGGCAAAATATAGCATTTTTAACTACATCATGGGTCATAACTCCGCTGTTACTAGTCCGATCTGGCTGGTTTTCGACCTTGTCCGAGCTGTCATTAAAATTAACAATCTGGTCAAGTTTGGTAAAGATCGGATGAAACATGAAGGCCATATTGTCGTAACAAGGCAAAATATAGCATGTTTAACTAAATCAAGGGCCATAACTCCGCTGTTACTGGTCGAATCTGGCTGGTTTTCAAACTTTTCCGAGCTCTATTAATATTAACATTCTGTTAAAGTTTGGTAAAGATCGGATGAAAAATGAAGGCTCTATCGTCTTAACGATGTACAACTTAACGGACAGACGATGGACAACGGACAACTCAACTCAAACTCAACTCAACTCAAACTCGGACAACTCAAAATATTGTATTAATATCTGAAATCATTTGTGCCAAGTAATTACAAAATTCCTCTATGCATGACAAAGTTATAGCCCCGACAGGATCGGACTGGATGACCTCTAAGTGTGACATTGACCTTTGAGCTGGGGGCCCGGGTTTTGTACGTGACACATCGTCCTCTTGTGGTGATCATTTGTGCCAAGTTATTTCAAAATCCCCCAATGCATGAAGTTACAGCCTGGACAAGATCGGACTGCATAAACTGCATGGCCTCTAAGTGTGACCTTGACCTTTGAGCTGAAAGCCCGGGTGTTGCGCACGACACATCGTCCTCTTATGGTGATCATTTCTGCCAAGTAATTTCAAAATCCCTCGATGCATGACAAGGTTACAGCCTGGACAAGATCGGACTGCATGAACTGCACGACCTCTACGTGTGACCTTGACCTTTGAGCTGGAGGCCTGTGTTTGTGCGCGACACATCGTCCTCTTATGGTGATCATTTGTGCCAAGTAATTTCAAAATACCTTTATGCATGACAAAGTAACAGCCCGGACAAGATCGGACTACATGAACTGCATGACCTATAACACGGTCAGGAAACAAGAATTGTGACGTAAGCATAAATGATAGTTTACACAGCAATTGACAACCAATTCGGATAAAAATATTCCGGAAAACAGGGACAACTTTTAATTTGTTGATGTATGAATCTTAGAGTAATACTATCATATGCGCATTAAAGTGCTGTTTTTATTCATACATCTACTTGTTCTCACGTTTCTATGGTTATTGAAAACATTCGGGAAGTTTGGTTAAGTTTAGCATTGATATAAATCACGAATGCCAACAATTTTGTAGCAAAAACCCAATTTGTATTCGTTGCCTGAGAAAAACACATGTAGACCAAGTTGTTGACGTATATTTGTTTCATTTTCCATTGCAATTTAACTTCCGAGGCTATTTGTCGAAAAAGTTGAATTTGTCGACGATTTATCGATAGTTTATGGAAATGATAGGTTTCACGAGTACATTGAACATTGATAGAACTCACGAATGGATTTTAAAATGCAAGGTCATCCACAACTATTTTTGTATTACACCTCTTTGTTAATTTTACATAAAAAACAATTGCATATTGGTTATTTGAGTAGTTCAGTTTATTAGAACAAGAGGGCCGAGATGGCCCTAAAGCGATCACCTGAGTACTGGCACATTATCGACCTTCTCCGATATATTATGGTCATCTACAATCTGTGCAAGTTTGGTTAAGATTGTTCAAAAAATGTGTATAACAACATTGATATAGACAGTTTAAGATACTGACAGAGTTTGGTAAAGATCAAATACAAAATGAAGGTGCTAAAGAGTAACACCTTGGACTGAGCCAAATGTGACTCCAGGGCTACATGTAATATATGACAGCTGTGTGCTTTGTGGTTTCAGAGAAGAAGATTGTTTAGGTTTTTTCCCTATACAAGTATATGTAAAACGTGACCCCTGGAGCGGGGCCAAATGTGAACCCAGGGTCACCATTTGAACAAACTTGGTAAAGGACCATAAGAGTATAGTAAATGCAAACTATTAAACCTCTGGCTCTTGTAGTTCCAGAGAAGAAAACTTTAATGTGTTTCCTATATAAGTCTATGTAAAACTGTGACCCACGGAGTGGGGTCAAATTTTACCCCAGGGTCACCATTTGAACAAACTTGGTAGATTCCATAATCATATAGTAAATGCAAAATATTAAACCTCTGGCTCTTTCAGTTTCAGAGAAGATTGTTCTTTTCCTATATATATATAAGTCTATGTAAAACTGTGACCCCCGGGGCGCGGCCAAGTTTGACACCAGGGTCACCATTTGAACAAACTTGGTAGAGGACCATATGCAAAATATTATACCTCTGGGCCCTGCAGTTTAACAGAAGAAGATTTTTTAAGTTTTTTCCTATACATGTCTATGTAAAGCATGTGACCCTTGGGGCGCGGCCAAATATGACCCGAGGGTCACCATTTGAACAAACTTAGTAAAAACCATAAGGTGATGCTGCATATAATTCATGAGACCTCTGTGCCTTGTGGTTTCAGAGAAGAAGATTTTTTAAAGTTTTTTCCTATAGTTTTATCCGTAGGTTTAATATTTTATTGGAGCAATAGTAATACCACGTTTGCAATTAATCAAAGATACGATCTTTTATACAATTCTTATAATTATTAGTAATATTTTAACAGATGCAAGTTGTACATAAATACGGGACGCCTCGAGTTTTAAAAGCAATCAAAATTGCCGTGTGTCCCTTTATATTAATTGATACAAATACTCATCTCGTCAAGACGACGCACCAATCCTACATCCGGGTCTTTATTCAAGTTCAAGATCATAAAGGTCACATACTCTTATGCTGTATGCATTTAATGAAGTCAATTTCTTGTCCGCTAACTAACTTTCGCATATAAGAAAGTAATTTTGAAATAACTTGAAACAAATACCTCATCGACACGATGTGTAGAACCTAATACCCGGATCTGTATCTAAAGTCTTGATATTTAAATCACTTATCCTATTATACTTATAGCTGCTCCAACACTTTTAAATAAAGGCTGGTTAGACTCCTTTTCATGCAATAATCTCAAGGTTTGTTCTGAGAAATTCTGGTTGTCAAAATTCGCTTCAGGATTACCGCAAGGCAATGCACTAGGTCCGAGACTATTTGTACTTATTTCAATGACACGACAGTTAATTATTCGCCTTTTGTGTCGATGAACGTGTGTTGTCGTGGAATTATGATAAACGGATTGTTACGGAATGACATTTTTTATAGATGAGCTAGGAACCTGTGTACGAGATTCTAGCCTAGAAAATTTCTGAAACATAATGACATATGAGAGGTATGGTGACTGGGACTTGCATTTGGCAACACTTTGTAGTATGTTACCTTACTTCTTTACGAACCGGACCAATAACTGCAGATGGTTGCCGGTGCATTTACAGGAAATGATCATGGACATACCTGAAGATATGCAACACAGGTTTACGACAGGCCAATTTGTCTTTCGCCATAACATCAATGGCCGTTTCAATGGCATATGGACAGACATGGCAGTGGAAAGGACAGTGATTAAAGATTCAAAAAACAGTTCTGGTATAATTGGTCTAACAAGAAAGAAGTCGGCACTTATTCGTTGGTATTTAACCCGGCAGCTTCTTGGTGAATACAGTACTGTCATCAAAGAACGGGCAGGCATGGGCAAAGACAATGACTTTGTCGGAAAGTCAACACAATCGTTGAACCGCCAAACAAATGAAGACATCAGAATACTTGTTACGCACATTGACGAGAGAATGTCGAACCCATTCGATCTCAGTCTTGACAGTAACGTTCTTTTAAACATAACAACAGGTATACATGCTAGCCAGCAAGTAAAATACTCTCTTATTACATCGGTGGAAAGCGGGAAAGAAAAAATGGAGAGATTTGTAGAGAACAGTTTTGAAATTGGCCACGATGGAAATTTCTATTCACCAATTCCTAAAACGAAACTGCACACGTTTGCGGATATAATAGCAAAGACAAAGATAACCGATGACAAAGGTGGAGTGAGGTTAGTTAGTGTGAGTCCTGAAGTTATTTTCCGAAGACCGTTAGCTTTAGCTGAACACCGAGAAGAAGTTGAAATGATTCTGGGCCACCCAGTCGGAACTGTGCCTGTTTTTCTTTTTCATGACAATGGTTCCATGCGGAAAACCAACAAGTCAGATCTTTGTAATGTTTTGGAAGCCAATTTTCCACTATGTGACGAACTACCCAAAATAGAAGCCAATAGTGTGGTTTATATAAGAGATGGAATGTCTATCATACAATCAATGCAGCCCAAGAAAAACAGCAAATTTGAAGACGTTACCTTAAATTACAAGAGAGTAATTGAATTGAATTGAATTGAATGTTGTTTAACGGCTCATCAACACAATACAGGTTATTTAGAGCCGCCCCAGAGAGAAGGGAAGGATACATAGGAATCCGGGAACCTGCCCTACTCTTATTATCGAATAGATTCCTATGGTTCTTCAACGTGCTCGGAGGATAGACCGATACACGGGACCGCCCGGTTTACGTCCCCATCCGACGGACGAGGCTAAGGAAAAGTGTCTTGCCCAAGAACACACCGACGGAACTCGGTTACAAATTACAAGAGAGGTGTTCTTGTCAAACTCAAAACTGCTGATACTGTGGTCGATGTTTTCGACAGATATGATCTTGACTTATCCATCAAGGACACAGAAAGGGAACGAAGGGCTGGGATGGGTAAAAAGTCAAAGATTTATGACGTTACAGCAGGAAGAACTATCCCTGATTGGAAGGTATTTTTGGCAGAGAAAAGTAACAAGATCTCACTTCAGAATTTTTTGGCTGACTATTTAATTCGTAAGGTACCCGATCATTTATCAAGCGGCCAATCAGTACTGCTTGCTGGGTATTTTTCCAACCCAGAGACAACCAAACGTATCTCTGAACATAATATACAAGTCATACCTGAGCTTCAGTGCAATCACGAAGAGGCAGACACACGCATACTATTGCAAGCTATTTATGCAGATGCTTCATTTTCAACGAACTGGTTGTATTGTTATTCAGTGTAAAGACACGGACGTTCTTGTGCTTGCTATACATTATTTCAGCCATTTAAGCAACACAGAACAGTATGGATCGAAACTGGTACTATCACGAAAAACGTAGATAAGCGCCGTTTTTATTGTTCGTACTATTACACGTCCAAAGATATCCATTTTGCCGGTACTTCAAGCAATGACAGGGTGTAATACAGTTTCTTCCTTCTATGGCATTGGTAAAAAGACTGTTGAAGGTCGTAAACGAATACGGCGTGGACCACGTTGCCAATTTAAGCAAATTAGGTGATGATTCAACAGAAGCAGAGACAGTGGCTGCCGCTAGAACTGTTGTTGCTGCTCTGTATGACCCAGAAAGGAAATATGAATCATGTCATGGAAACTTAAACTAATTAAGAGTAAAACTATGCCAGAAAAAAACACAGAATCTAGCCTATCGAAACTACCACCTTGTGAAAATAGCTTCATTCAGCATGTTGAAAAAACAAGTTACCAGTCGAAAATTTGGATGCATGCCCATTTTCCCTTTCATAACGAGATAGGAAACCCCACAGAGCATGGCTGGACGAACAATGGCTCTGCTTGCCTAATTCCAGTAATGTTTACAGGGAAGATTTCGGATGAAATTATGGTTACAATGTACTGCAGATATCAAAAAGAAACTGTCATGTGACACCGTTTCTTGCTCATGTGTTCAGAATAAATTGTCATGAATAGAACTCTGTTCATGTTTTGAGCATCAGTGTTGTAATTTCAAACCAAACGCTGATGATGGCAACACAAGTAGTGAAAGTTGGGAAGACGCTGTATAAATATGGATATAAATACATTTTTGGAGAAGAGAATGCTGAAATAAATGACACATAATTTTTTAAAACGCACACATATGTGTTTTATTGTCAATTCGTTATATTGTAGAAAAGTTATGTAGAAACAAGAGGCCCAAGTGGGCCTGTCTAAAACGGCTAAAACGCCTCTTATATCAAGGATTGTTGACATAAAATTCCCATCAGAACTTCTTTTAAAACATTGCAAAAACAACAGGGCCAGGATGGCCTTAGATCGCTCACCTGGTAAATCATAGGCAATAAGTCTGCTGTGTCTAGTCTGGCATGGGTATTTTTTTTAATTTGTCCCATTTCTTCTATAAATGAAATTTCATATAATGGGTGGAGAAGTTTATATTAATATCTCGAAACAAATATGGTAAAGATCAAATAAAAAGTGAAGTAATAACACATTTAACAAAGGAAAATACAATATAGCATTTTTCAACAAATCAAGGGCCATCAAACTCTGTCTTTACTAACAAGATCAGGCTGCTTTTTTAACTCGTCCACGATTTCATCGATAAACCGCGCTTTGCACAACAGGACAACATACTGAGGCTTCCTACCAAATTTCGTAAAAAAAAAAATAATATATAAAAAAAAAAAAAAAATTGAAACAAATAAAAAAAAAATTAAAAAAAGAAAAAAAAGAAAGGAAAATAGAAATATTTAAACGAAAAAATATGCAACTAATTTAAAAAAAAAAATGGTAAAGTTTGGTAAAGATCAGATAAAAAATGAAGGCCCTATCATCTTAACGAGGCAAACTATAGCATTTTAACTAAATCAAGGGCCATTAATGTGCTGTTACTGGTCCGATTTGGCTGGTTTACGAACTTTTTCGAGCTTTCATTGACATTACCAATCTGGTAAAGTTTGGTAAAGATCGGATGAAAATTGAAGGCCCTATCGTCTTAACGAGGCAAAATATAGCATTTTAACTAAATCAAGGGCATAACTGTGCTGTTACTGGTTCGATCTGGCTGGTTTACAAAATGTTTTGAGCTTTCATTGACATTACCAATCTGGTAAATTTGATAAAGATCGGATGAAAATTGAAGGCCCTATCGTCTTAACAAGGAAAAATATAGCATTTTAACTAAATCAAGGGCCATAACTCCGCTGTTAATGGTTTGATCTAACTGGTTTTCAAAATTATCCGAGCTTTCATTGACATTAACAATTTGTTAAAGTTTGGTAACGATTAAATGAAAAATGAAGGCCCTATCGTCTTAACGAGGCAAACTATAGCATTTTTAAGTAAATCAAGGGCCAGGACTCCGCTGTTACCCGTTTGATCTGGCTGGTTTTCAAACTTACCCGAGCTTTCATTGATATTAACCATTTGGTAAAGTTTGGTAAATATCTGAAAACTGAAGGCCCTATCGTCTTAACGAGGTAAAATATAGCATTTTTAACTAAATCAAGGACCATAACTCTGTTGTTACTGGTCCGATCTAGCTGGTTTTCTAATTTATTTGAGCTTTCATTGATATGAACAATCTGTTAAAGTTTAGTAAGGATCGGATGAAAAATGAAGGCCCTTAACGATGTAAAAGTTTACAGACGACCGACGGACGGACGGACGACGGACAACAGCTCTGCTGGCCCTTGGCCAGTAGAGCTAAAAAAACAAAGCAAAAAAACAACATAGAGGGGACATCTATATCATGTTGATATTTTGATACCACCGCCTGAGGAGACCTAGACGAGAGGTCGAAATAGTTGATTTTCTAGGAGATACTATCTTGAAACCTTCTTGGTTGGCTGATGATAAATTTATAACAAAAGTATGGAGCTTGCTTTTATCACGCGTCTTATTTCTCATTAAAATTCCAATACGGTATCTTCAATATTTTCGTGAAATACAATACTTAGCTGCATTGAATGTGATTTTATAATAACAATATAGTTCATGAAATCAAACGTACTTTCATTTAAAAAGTTCATTACTTCTCATGAACAGACCGAATAAAACAGAGTCTGCTGCTTTTTTCTTAATTGTATTTGTTGCTCCCAAAGGATCTCCTTTATCAGTATTTATTAATCTTATTTATTATCCAAATGTATACGTCGCTGAATGTATAAGCATATAACGTCGCTTTCAGTTTATTCAAAGAATGGTGGTGGTGGTGGTGGTGTGTTGTGCGACGGTCTTAAATGAGTTTAACATGATGGATCGTGGATATTCATATATGTACATGTAAGGGTATATTCGAATATTTTGCATAAAAAACAACAATGAAAATAAAGATTTGCAACTACTATGGTTGTTCAGTACGATTCTGGATATATCCTGAGATGTTTATTATTTTGTATGTGTTTCTTTAGCTAGTTTCTCTGGATGTGGACTTTATTGTACAGTGCGGACCTACGATGCCATTGCGTTCGGACGCTGTGGTTTCTTTAGGACCCTATATCTCATTTTTGCATCTAAAATTTAATGAAAACAAACATATTTATAAAAAATATGCAGTATTCGTAATTATCTCCCTTTGATGGAAATACGAGTATAATCTTATCAATATATGCATATTTCATTAAATAAATCCTATATAATGCACGATCGTAATACATAAATTCAGAATATATTGTATTTTATTTCAAAATTTGCCTTAAAAAAATCTTTTTTTTTCTCAATATCTTTTGCTGCCATTTTCGCGGATAGCTAGAAAAAAACTGGTCCATTTGCGAAAGCTAATTTTGAAAGTATGTTAAAGTAGAGAATTTAACCTTTCATTTGATACCAAATATAGCTGTACGACATTCCATGTCCCTTCTCTCGACAAAACCCTTAACGTTTTCTTCCAGTACTAGGACAATCATGCCTAAATGCAGTATACAAAACTAAATATCCACAGATGCCAGACATAACAACAGCATAAATGGAGTTCAAAAACTACTTACAAACCTTAAAACAGACAACGCAGACCAGATAACATTAAACCTCTCCTCCTTAAAGAGCTCTCAAATAAAATTGCAGATATTGTCCAAATTATTTTGTCAGAAATCTCTTTCAAGTGGCGAACTACCTTCTGATGGAAGAAAGCGAATGTAGTTCCTTTGTAGAAAAAAGGGTGATACAAGCGACTCAGCAAATTACAGACCGATTTCCCTAACTTGCATTCTATGTAAGTTTCTTGAACATACTAGCTGTTGCTTCTAACCTGTCTTCTCATTTCGAACAGCATAATATACTCTATGATCTTCAACACGGCTTCCGAGAAAGGCGTTCCTGCGAAACCCAGCTCCTCGGACTAGTGGATGACCTCACTAGAAATCTCTCTCTTTAAACAAACTGACTTAATTCTCTTGGATTTTAGTAAAGCCTTTGACAAGGTCAGTCATCTTAAACTTCTCTTTAAACTTCATGAACATGGTGCCTCACCCGCTGTTACTAAGTGGATTCACTCCTTTCTCATTGGTAGATCTCAAACTGTTGTTCTAGAAGGGGATATTTCTTCTGAGTTACCTGTAAGATCTGGTGTGCCACAAGGCTCTGTTCTCGGACCCCTTCTCTTTCTTCTTTACATAAATGATCTCCCTGACTCCATAGCCTCACCGGTGAGATTATTTGCAGATGACACCGCAGTCTACATCACTATAAATAACCCGTCTGACTGTCAAACTCTACAATCTGATCTTCTTCTTCTTGAGAAATGGGAGTCCAAGTAGGATATGGAGTTCAATCCCAGTAAATGTCAAGTTCTCCATATAACCAGAAATAAAAACTCCCTAAAACACCAATATAAACTTCATGGTCAAACACTAGAAGCGCTATCGGATGCAAAATATCTAGGCGTGGACATATCTCATGATTTATCCTGGAACACACATATTAATCGCATCACAACAACAGCAAACAGAACTTTAGGCTTCCTAAAAAGAAACATACCCACAAAACACGAAAAAGTACGCGAACTTGCATATACCACTCTCGTTAGACCACAACTCGAATACGCTTCCACAGTCTGGTCACCATACACTCTTACTAACATAAATAAATAGAAATTATACAACGCCGCGCAGTCAGATGGGTAAACAACAACTATTCACCATATCACAATGTAACAGATATGCAAACAAATCTCTTGGCTGGAGAACACTAAAAGAAAGAAGAACTGACTCAAAATTGTTAATGTTTTATAAAATATTCCATCACCAGGTTGAAATTCCAATGCCTCCTTATCTCCTACACCCTGATAGTAAGGTCATCCACTAGTCCGAGGAGCTGGGTTTCGCAGGAACGCCTTTCTCGGAAGCCGTGTTGAAGATCATAGAGTATATTATGCTGTTCGAAATGAGAAGACAGGTTAGAAGCAACAGTATGTTCAAGAAACTTACATAGAATGCAAGTTAGGGAAATCGGTCTGTAATTTGCTGTACTAGACACATGCACACGAATTCTTTCATACAAATTCATACAAATGCAAACTTCTACAAATTTTCTTTTTTTCCTCGAACAGTCACACTATGGAATTCGCTTCCTTATAGTATTGCTGTCCTGCCAAACATAGATCTGTTTAGGCAGTCGGTCAGCCAGTTGAGTCACCATTGAGATCCGGAAGTTGTTGTTTTTAAACTCTTTTTTATTTCTTCTATTAACACTCCTTTACTTCATTTTTTCACTTAGATAGTCTTATCTACCTACTTTTAACTTTTCTCACTATTCTCACCGACAAACGCACTTTTTCCTGCTTAAAATACCCTCGAGGGGAGTATAGCAGTATATACAGACAGGCAGACGGACAGATAAACTCCTAAATCCTAAAGGCAGCGCGTCCCAGGACCCATTATTACATAACTATAAAAATATCACTTAAAGTCAACACCTAAAAAAATTCAAACGCATATGTACGTCGGAGGACCCTCGATGGACGGCGCATATCAAAAATCGTCTCGCCGTTCGTTGACGTGTATTTAAAGCACTACCCCACCCCTCCAACCTTGAATAAATCAAGGCCAAATATCAATATTGCAGATCAATACAAAGATGACAGTTATCTCTGGACAACATCAATATCAGTATTGAATCTATGTTCCACAACGGTTAATTATTAATACCTTTCAGCATTAACAATCGGCAAAGATAAATTTAACAGTTTGGTACGAATACGAATAAAGAGGATAATTTATCGCGTGTAACTGTAAGTGTAAGTCAAAAATCCTTACCATCAACGCTAAGGTCGACTTTATCCGGATGTGGATCTTGATTAAACTCTGCAACCAATGTGAAAACCTCGGTCGGACTAGCAGCCTGAATATCTTTGAACATTATTCCGTATATACCGTAATTCAAGTAATTCAAGTAGTAGAAGACCCATAAAATATACTAATCCATGTTACCAGTCTGCGCTGAATGAACTGGACTGAGCTGAAATCAGCTTTTTCCCTCAGTGGGAGAGTCTAAATTAGGTTACCGTTCAATGGTTAAACAGTCTCACGGTCTAGGGGCGCTATTAAATGGAAGTGAGGACACGCCTACATTTTAGTCCCGCCCCTCGCCTCACTCCTTATATTGTATGAATATAGATAGTATATATACTAGTATTTCCAGATGATTTTTAAGCAGATTCTATTCATAATTGTTTCGTACTAATGTGGATTATAATTATTTTGAATAAATAAGTGCCAATTATTCGTTTATTTATTACGAGTGACTTCGACCAAGGACCATAGTAACTGGTCAGACCGAATACAATGGTTTAACCAGAATGACGTCATCAGTCAACTATAGTTCAACCCACGGCAAGTGGATGGTTGGTCTGGTTCAAACATGGTAGACAAAAATAAACTTTCGCAAATTTGAAACTAACTTTGTTGTATCTTCCGCATTTAAAGACATTTGACTTGAGTTATAAACGTGTTATGTGTATGTAGTCAGTTACTCGATACATATTATATTTCGATATCGATTTCCATTATGATGTGGTCACGTTCATTATGATGTGTTGACTTTCCATTATGATGTGGTCACTTTCTATTATGATGTGGTCGCTCTTCATTATGATGTGGTCACTTTCCATTATGATGTGGTTACTTTACATTATGATGCGGTCACTTTCTATTATGATGTGGTCGCTTTTCATTATGATGTTGTCGCTTTTCATTATGATGTGGTTACTTTGCATTATGATGTGGTCGCTTTTCATTATGATGTGGTTACTTTGCATTCTGAAGTGGTCGCTTTAAATTATGATGTGTCACTTTTCATTATGATGTGGTCGCTTTTCATTATGATGTGGTTACTTTTCATTATGGTGTGGTTACTTTGCATTATGATGTGGTTGCTTTTCATTATGAAGTGGTCACTTTTCATTATGATGTGGTCGCTTTCCATTTTGATGTGGTTACTTTTCATTATGATGTGGTCGCTTTTCATTATGATGTGGTCACTTTTCATTATGATGTGGTCGCTTTCCATTATGATGTGGTTACCTTGCATTATGATGTGGTCGCTTTACATTATGATGTGGTCTGTTTTCATTATGAGGTGGTAAGTTTCTATCATGATGTGGTCACTTTGCATTATTATGTGACCTGTGTGATCACGTGGTCTTATTGCAATTAGCGCCATCTATTGACAGTTAGCTGCTTGCAAAATTCAAAATGGCGACAATGATATATTAAATCCTAAATTATGTTAAGGTATCCGATGAAGTATATTTTCATGCGATTAAATAGTCTAAATGTATGCAACACTGACTGTTTACAACTTTTTAAACTGTAAAGATGCAATGTTAGTTTGTACACATGTTACAGTCGTAACAGTAACTCGATACTGTTTCGATACTGTTTAATCTATGTAGCCCTGTGATATGCATGGTAGACTGCGAGTGATAGCTTGAGTGTTAAGAGTTAAAGGGACTGGAGGCGATCTAGAAATGTCTTAATTGTGGAGGTTAGAAGGTGATGATTTAGGGGGTGCGGGTGGGGTAGTCAGTAAACATATATACCAAATATCAAAGCAAGACCTTCAATACCCCAGAAAGAATGCAGACATGGTAACTGAAGAGAAACCAAGAAGAACAGAAATATGTGTCTATTTATCTGGGGCGATGCTGGTGGTGGTGCAGGAGTGGGGAAGGTGTGGTTTATGGGGCTAATGAAATGTACAGGCTTGTCATTGTTATTTGATGTATGCAGTGAGTTTCATTGAAATGTATGAAGCTGCTTAAAAAACTTTAACCTGAAACTCTAAGATGAATTTTTGATATCATCTGGCTAAAATGAAATAAAAAGTGTGTCTGACATGTGTCTGAAAGTGTCCTTGATGACTCTGATGACACTTGTCAAGCTCCTTTGACATAGATATATGGCTAGTGGGTATTGAAATAAAAAAGACATGCCAACAAATAAGAAATTCTAAATCGAAAAGGGGCTACACCTTTTCTAAAATACAATGCAGAAAATATTTATCCAGAAAAAGGGCCATCATTTTGATTTGATTTTATAAAATGCAATACAGAATTATGGAACATTTGTCTAGCATCCACGCTTTAATGAAGTTTTATTGATACTTTTGCAATCATTTATTGAAATACAAGGACTTGCCAAAAAGCTTTAACCAGAATTTTGAAGTTGAAAAAGTGACATAACTTTGCTTAAATGCAATACAGAGTTAATATGGAACATGTGTCAACTAGTGTCCTTGATATTCCAAGCTTTACTGAAGTTGTGTTGATGTACGACATTCAGTTGTTAAAATACTTGGACTTGTCAAAAAGAACTTTAACCAGAAATTCAAAGTATGAAAAGGGCCATGTTTTTGCTTCAATGCAATACCGAGATATGGAACATGTGTCTCCCAGTGTCATTGGTGGTAGTGATGACGTATATCAAGTTTCACACGTCGACGCAGACGTTAAGTAGATCTACAATAGCTCTTCCATTCTACGAATAGTAAAACCTAAAAAAAGAAGCTCTGGCTTTCAAGTTGACAAAAATAAATCTGGTCAGTGTACTAGGCGAAATAGAAATCCAGGCTTTAAAGAAACGACATCCCTCACCCCACACACACACACACACACACCCATGAAATCAAAATGGTCGGTCCCTAATCAAATAGGAACAGTACACTCGATTTGTGCTAGTAGGCCATCAAGATGGAGAGAATGGTGTCGGTAAATCCGCGCGCGTCGCAAAACAATTTCGCATTTCTGACATTAAATAGCAAGTTAAAAATATTGACTGTTTTTGATTATTTTAAATAGTAACCCCCTCATCTAAAAGTCTTACAAGAGCTTCACCATAACTTAAAAATAATTTAGAATTTCTATCATTAGCGTCATTTTGAATTCTGCAATTAGCCTACCTGTCAATAGACGGCGTTATCTGCAGTAAAGCCACATGACCACACAGACCACATCATACTAGAAACTTACCACATCATAACGAAAAGCGACCACATCATACTGTAAAGTGACCACATCATAATGGAAAGTGACCACACCATAATATAAAGTAACCACATCATAATGGAAAGTGACCACATCATAATTAAAAGCGACCACATCAGAATGAAAAGTAACCACATCATAAGGTAAGGTGACCACATCATAATGGAAAGTGACCACATTATAATGTCAAGTCACCACATCATAATGAAAAGCGACCACACCATAATGCAAAGTAACCACATCATAATGGAAAGTGACCACATCATAATGAAAAGTGACCACATCATAATGTAAAGTGACCACATCATAATAGAAACTTACCACATCATAATGGAAAGTGACCGCATCATAACGGAAAGTGACTACATCATAAATGGGAAGTGACCACATCATAATGGAAAGTGACCACATCATAATAAAAGTGACCACATCATAATAGAACACGACCATCAAAGTCGTGTTTGGCGTTCCATACAATTGCAACAAAAATTAGGTCCATCGCGTCATCGCCATCACCTTAACAAGTCGATGCGTCATGGTACGATGGTACGATGGCGATGGTACGATGGTACGATGGCGATGACGCGTACCAACACCATCGTACCATCGCCATCGTACCATCGCACCAGAGCAGTCGATGTTAGTCTCGGCCAGCTAGACCGTATCATGCATATGTCTTTCTTGCAGATATCGGTCTGGGCAGATTAGGCCAATTAAAGCGCCCACTAGCGATAAGTCCAATTTATTCGCGCGTTTTTTTAACGTGCATAAAGTTGACGTTTGCGTGACGTCATGTTGTAAATAAACATACAACGTCAATTGTTGATGCACCTGTTACCATTTTTGACGTCACATGCTGCTTCTCAACAGTTGAAAGTAAGAAATTATTATGAAATTAATTTACAAATAAGTGTTTTGAAAGTCTCGTTGAATCTCGGCGAAATCGCCCAAAACGAGAGGGCGATTTTAAACGTCGTATTTTCCCCAGGCCCTGGTTCTGGATCCGTGTAGCATAGCGTAACGAAGAAATCAGAAGCGGGCCGGGTGACCGAGGCTAAGTCGATGTGCAATGTTGCATCGCCTCCTGCTCCATCGTACCGTCGTTTCATCGCCTTCCGTTTAGATATGAGTACCAACACCATCCGCACGGATAGCCCTTTCTTTCTAGTTTTCATTATATTACTTATATATAATTTCATAATCTAATAAAAAAAAACTCAGACAAACAAGTAAAGAAATGTTGTATTTGTCATTTTGTAATATGTCTAGGTATTACCTATATGATGGGAAAAGCCATGACCAGCGTTTGATGGCAGAAAAAAAAGTTAAACGGATGCATGCAAACGCACAAAAATATTAGAAACCGATAAAAGATAAAAAAAAAAAAAAAGATACTGTAAAAATGTATTGTTGGCTTATTGCGACAGGAAGCAAAATGGCGAGTATTTGGATAAGCAAGACGTCACAAACAGGGATTAGCTTTGGTTCAAATAATTGTTATTTGTAACCTATATATACATGTATATGTTATGCCAAAAATGAGTAAGTAAAAGTATCATTTTCCACAATTATTTGTGAGTTCATTTTACGGATCTAAGAAGAGTTCTTGGCTTTATTAGAAAGGTATGAACAGGATCTCTTATTATGTCTTCATAACTTAGATCAATGAATGTTTAATTGATACACTTGACATCATTTTGTGGTTATTTCCTTTTTTATAGGGCCCACAATTAACTCCGGAACATGGTATATTTTCACATTTAGCACAATTTCTTTTAGGCCTAACCGTACATCTAATGCATTAAGTGTAAGAATGTTTTGTGTTCATAATGAATAGATCTACAACATAATTATATTAGTTATTATAAAATCCGATGTTCAGACCCCGAGTTGGTGCCCGGAACAAGTCCGTGATTTAAGGCAATATAATGCACCTTAGCAAAAAAAATATTTATGTAACCATACTTAAAGAAACTTTTAATCCGAGTCCAACTAGATATAGAACTTGTTTCTAGGACCTCAAGTTCCGCAACAATTGACTCGGAACATGGTACCTATTCTCCTATAGCAAAGTAGTGGACTTAGATTTTGTGTCCGGAAAATTCAAATCCGTGTCCTGACCTGATTTGTCGGAGACGAAAGCTAAATTTAGTGTATCCTACAGCAAGAACATATTATAAATGGTATGGCAAAAAAGAAATTAGGTCGATATCTCAAGTCGTTTTGTGATAATCCTGATGGCTCATGTATACCCCTATTTCTACCATAGGCCCTATGTAAAATGGTTTAGTTATATCCTGTTTTTCCATAATTTCGAATGGCCTACCCCTTGCCTAACAACATCTCAAATAAAATTGTTTAGTAGATTGACATAGAAGAGGGTATGGATCACTCACGTAGAGTTTTTCAAGTTTAGCCACAATAGGTCTTGGGAAAAATGGGACATCTGACCAAACATGTATATATATGTTGATGTAATAACTTTTCATCCACTCGTTCAAAGTTACATAGCAATACTCTATCTCGACAGATCTTCCGAAATTCTGACGAATAAAGTTATGTGTTGTGACGAGTATTGATTATTCTACGGTTTCAGGGGCCCCACCTAAAGGCGGGACCCTGACCACAAAAAAATGTGGCGGGTTCCCTTTTTCACCCCATGCACGTATACACGGGTTCTTTAGTTATTGTGTCCAGTCCCATACTTGACGTACTATCGTCAGGGTTTGGCGAAGAGCTATAGATCGCGCTATTCAGAAGTAGACTCTATCATGAGTAGAACAGGGCTTATAGCTACCTACTGCTTACATACATACATTAACCAATGTCTAAAACTGAGTTGAGTATGTCACTACAGACGTCTGTTCCAATCTTTTTTTGAACCTGCGCTACTCTCTGAGTGAAAGGATGAGTTTTCTACTGAGGAATTCAGAGTTATTTTAACTACACACGTGATGCTATTAGAATGTGAGTAATACTTCACTTCTTGACCTTGATAGTATACCCGCTTCTTGACCTTGACTTGACTACACAGCTACTGAAATGTCGCGCATAACACATCGTCTTCATAATTATATGCAACATCTGTACTAAATATTATCCCAAGATACCAAATAAATCAAAGATAAATCACTGACAACAGATTTGACATTTGACTTCATTATGACCTGACCTGGACACACATCAGCCTAAAAGTTGCGCGTGACATATTTTCTAATATAGTAGCAGTATTTTTACATAGTATTATTATAATACACCAAGCCGTTCCACAGATACAGCCCGACACGAATCAGAACTCAAATGTGACTGTTTGACCTTTATTGCGAGCACTCTGACCTTCAACATACAGCGCTAAATTTTTACACATGACACTCTTGATATAAGCAAAAATGGTGCAAAATATTATTTATTTCATATCTATATATTAAAAACTTGACCTTACTATTTTGTACGATATATAAACAGAGCCTTTACATACGCCTAATGTAGAAATTCGACACTAATCTTGTCCTTTAATACAATCCATACATAAAACGTATGTAGACACCTGACCCTTATATTGTCCCATAATACAAGCTCATACATACAGCCTAATGCAGAAATCTGACCCTGATTATTGTCCCATATCAAAAGCCCCTACATACTCCTTATGCTACAAAACTATTGTCCCGAATACAAGCCTATATATGAATCTAATGTAGAAAGCTGACAACTGGATATTTTCCTTTACTACAAGCCCATACATACACACTGCAGAAACCTGCATCCTGACAATTGTCCCTTAATACAAGCTCTTACATATACCTTATGTACAAACTCGACCCTGATATTGTCCCTTAATACAAGCTCATACATATACCTTATGTACAAACTTGACACTGGATATTGTCCAAGTACACTAACATAAAAGAAAAATAATTTACAAAAGTACCATGCTGATCGGTCTCTGAAATCAATTTTGCAAATACCTTCTTGTGTAGTAATTTGCTGGGTGTAAATGTGATGCTTCTTGGTGATTTTAATGATCGCTTCACCGACTTTTTCTTATATTTCGGCTTGCTCGGATGTTTGAACGGACTTGGTTCCTCTGGTTTATTTAGTAATGAATTTACTAGTTCAGCACCTTTGTCAAAAAGTGTCCCAATCTTTTTGTCTTGGTCTGTGTAAGGGAGAGATTCTGATTTTTATCTTCTTCCCCTGTCTACAAACTGCAATAAAGATAGTTTAAACTGTGCATAATACTGCTAGGACATGATAGAAGGCCTGATGTGCCGAACATTCTGGCTATACGGAGTATCGGTCTCATTGCGATAGCTCCGCGGAGATCTCATTTTCATAACGTCGACTATATCTATGTCGATCCTACGGGTAGCTCCGAGTGGGGGCCGATACAATGTCGACTACGTGTCACATGATCAATTATTTTAGGAACAAAAATATCATCTGACGAAATAAAGTTTCAGTACACATTTGTTAGAACTATCGCCACATTATAACATAGTCTTAAAATCGGATCCTTGTCTCGCATTACATTATTTGCCAGAACAGCTTAAATACAGGCACAAGCGGCTTCGCCTTTGATTAGTGCAATGTAGGTCATATATTTTATTTTTGAAAAGAAGTTGACTATAGCTAGTGATTTAACCGTATCATCAACACAGGTATATGTTACTCTAGAGCTCCCAGAGAGAATGGAATGTCTCATATGATTATGGCTACCTGACCTACTATAATTATCGAAAGATTCCCTATGAGTCTACTTACGTGCTCGGATGATATACCGATACCCGGGAGCGGCCGGTTTATGTCGCTCATCCGACGGACAAGGACTAAGGGAAAGTAGTTTATGCCCAAGAACATCAGTCTCCGAGACTCGCGGCAACGGCCAGGCTTCGTAACCGCGGCCTCGGTTACAAGTTCAACGCGCTATCCACTAGACCACACCAGCCGCTTAAAATATATGAAACTAACTATATTACATTATTAGCTCTATCTGAACCTGAAGGTCAGCAGAGCTTATGGGATGGATGTTGTCCGTCGGCCGTCTAACTGTTGCCTCGTTAACACAGATAGGCCTTCCTCTTCCATCAGATACTTCTTCTCACCTCTACAGATAGATGAGATATCGCAATGCAGCTCGGCTCGATCTCACAAAACACATTCTCTGACATTCTAGTAAAGCATGTATATGTTTCTGTATTTTGCTTCTTTAAGACGATAGGGCCTTCGATTGTCATAGCTACTTATTTTTGTACTATATTTTCAGTATTTTGCTTCGTTTAGACGATGAGGGCCTCATTTTGTGCATCCTATGATTACCAAATTGTACCTATGCAATGAAAGCTGGGATGTTTGAAAACAACCATAATTCGAGATAATAACACTGAATTTTGACCTTTGATTTATTTCAAGATGCTGTTTGTCGCCCCATGAGACGCGGTCCTTCATTAGCCGGATTTCAGTGTAACTTTGCAGGGATTATAAGTTTTTCCAAGCCTATTTGTATTATTGACACATGTGTGCCACTTGAATGATGGCCCGTTGTTTTAATACACAAACTTTTCTGACCTAGGTTCTCCTAAACCCCTGGCCAACTTGGATCTTCTGGGAAATAAAAGAATTGAGAGACTATGGGGCAGTTTTAAAAATACTGAACAAAAAAAGAAATTACTTCACATTTAAGCTATGATTATGCATAGGTTGCACTTTGTAACACTTTGTAGCACTATCTAGGATATAATTTCAGTCATTAGTATACTAATCACTCAATCATTCTGACTCTACTAGAGAATAATCATCAAAACCAGAGTTAGTGTCGGTGCTGCTCAAACATGTTATTCAATTGCGGAATCACCTAATTGTTTTATAAAGGGATGGTAATCTGAAAATATTCATTCTTGAAGCTGTTGGCCGCAAAAGTTAGTGAACAGGTCAGCTTACTTTCACCGTCTTTTGGTGCTGGGGTTATCTTCTGTTATTTCAT